>JAYMFT010315136.1:0-10069 GCA_038088735.1 Panulirus argus | reverse complement strand
TTTTCTTACATCCCTATCCCCAGGGGATATATATATATATATATGTGTGTGTGTGTGTGTGTGTGTGTGTGTGTGTGTGTGTGTGTCACACAAGGTGCACGTTCATATGCAATAATACATTCGTATATATGTATATATATTGGTCAGTTCTTTCATCTCGTGAGAGCACCTGAGGTTGGAGTGGCTGCAGTTTGTAAAGAAACAAACAAGCAAACATTGTTTATTTCAACGTTTATAAGTTATTTGAATGAAGACGTACAAACATAGAACAATAAACATGCAGGAAAATAAAGCAGACACTCAGGAACTCCGGTCGACAGCTGTGTTTTGGGAGGGTCATCATGGACGTAATCTTGGCGAGCATGACACTCACTCAGGGTATTTTGACCAGCATGGATTCTCTTCATTTTGGAAGATTATATTGAGAAAATCGTGCAACAGAGGAAACTGACTGTGCTAGACTATGTGCATCAGGCCTTTAGTGATATCAGCCTGAATTGTTCTTCTTGAATGGCAAATAATTTATAGACAGTAAATGAAATACAACTAAACTTTTTGCAATATGTTAATCGATTATAAGACCCTAAGATATATTACTATCATTAGTAGACACAGTTGGCAAAGTACACACATAAACATTGATTTTATTTCAGAGAATCTATCTTGTGTTGTGGTTGGCCGTGACGAGCAGTGCGGGCGTGAGCGTTCGACCGGGCGAACCCGAACCCAACCCAGCCATCCCCGCATCCGGGTCAGCCCCAGTAGTCCACACTGACCACATCGATGAGGCTGTTGAAGAGGTTAGTCAAATGCTGTATTAAATGTTGATGGAGAGACGAGTGAATATCGATGTATTTAACAGTTTATAATACTGTCCTCTGTACTCCATCTGACTGTAAAATATGATAAAAATGGTCCATTTATGTACTAGATATTTAAGCGAAAGCTGTAATTTATCAGTATCCATATTTATTTGCTGACAATAGATAATGCTGGGTTCCAGAAGAGAGAGAAAAAAAAATTCTTTTCATGATAAGACAATTACTTAGAGTGATTCTGATATGTTCTTTAATATTGTATAAATATTTCAATTCTTTGGTCTTTTATATGATAAAATAAGGTTGTCAAACTACTCTGTTGTTTCTTGTTTTCATACGTACTCTATACAAACGAAAATTATCACTTTATTCAAAAATGAAATAAAATTTGTTGAAACGCACCTCTTTTTCATGAATTTTGGACATATATCAGCTCCAGGTGAATAAGATTTATGGCCCTTACGGCACACTTCGAGTCCTGAGTGCGTGTACTTCCGATCCTTGCTTGCCTAATTCGTCTGTCTTACATCCTTAAGACTTCTCCTTCCCCTTGGAAGCACGTCTTGGTGCAGCCCATTGCTCTCACGTCTGCTGTCTCCAAACATAAAGTTCTTCATAGCTGTTGAAATTAGGGAGGTAATGAAACACAATTGCAGTGTAATATATGGTAGAGAGACTTTTAGACAGATGTCATCAATATCCAAGAAGCGAACATCAGGTGTTTCTGTACTCCAGTGGGCATAAACTCCACCCTTGAAGCGGAAACGATGATACGTTATACTATGGCAGCGGAGAGGAGCAGCAGCCTTGGCTACTTAGTTTTCAGAGAGAAGTTCAGGAGAAAGGGAAATAGGTGTTTTACAGGAGAAGGTTAGATTCAAGACAGATGTTGCAGAAATTAATGGAATAAGGTTCGGGCCCAGGAGCTGCGGCAGCGGGAATGGGATGGATCCATCCCAGTCCTACATATAACAGCGGTCAAACGGGCACTGGGACCTGCCCAGCATCTCTCGACCGATGGCGCTGCTGCGAATGTGCGTTGGAGGTCATCAGTTTGCTGTGTTGCCATTGATCCTGTGTGAAAAAGGTGGGAGAAAAAAGAGAAAACGTAGAAATGTATCAATTAAGTTGTCAAGTGTTGCGAAAAAGACCAAGGCGCGGTACTGGGATTGAAGGAAAACATCCCACAAAGGTGGATGAAAGAGAGTGACGTGGCCAGAGCGAGGGTACGCAACAAACGCCGCGGTGCTGGCTCACTCCGCCGCCGCCACCACTATCCTTCCCGACGCCCAGGCGATGGTGGCTCCCTGTTGGGTGGGTTCCTGCCATCCACTGCTACTATTCCAGAGGAGCTATAACGGCTGGTGACCAACACAGAGGGTATTACTTGGCTTGGCAGTGTTGTATGACACAGGTAATGCTACTCACATTGTTCTTAAATTGCAGGTGTCGAGTGTCGGAGTTGTGCTTGATGTCGCAAGCAAGAACGGCCAGGTACCTGCCACTGACGCTAGCATGCAGGGGTCAGATGCCCTCCGTGATGAAGGCACCGGACCAGCCACGGACGACGATGAAGACGGGACCCTGGCCAAGGCTCAGCCGTCAACATCCTTCGGGCCTGTGTCGTCTCCTTTCTTCTTCATGTGTCAGTACCCCAGGGTCGGGGAGCCCTCGGGCGCCGTAGAACAGGACGTGACCCTCAGGGTAGAGTTCACGGGCAAGAGGAGCCCTGAGTATGGGTACGAACCGCAAGCCGTCTATGAAGGTGGGTTGTCGTTCCTACCCACTGGGGAAGAACAGACGTAGACCATAATGATTCAGTTGTCACGTATGATGATAATGAGGCACCATGACAGCCTTCACTGCCTTCTGAGATTAGAAATTCTATCTTAAGGATTCTTCCTACAAATGAAAGAAAAATATGTGAAGTTAGATCAATTCTTATGAGTTGTTAAATGTGGAGCAGGGGTTTCTTAATTTACTGTATGTAACACTTTGGGACAATACATCTGCTAGATATTTCGAAGATTTGATGTTGATCTGTGTGTCGTTGTGGCAGTGTTGGTGACGGCCAATGTGGTGTTCGACGGCTTCCTGATGACGGGCGTACACGCACTCACCAAGCAGTTCACCAGCGCTAATTACCTCACGCTGCCTGCCTCACTCCATGTCAGTAGCTCATCCTTCTCTCTGTGCACCTATGTGTGTGTGTTTGTTTAATGACCTATTTATGGTGTATGGGGAGGGTGATTTACACTAGTGAGGCCCCATCTCTTGAACATTCTCTATTATTGTACGTTTAAAATTTTTATATGGTGTCCACATTTTGTTTGCCCCAGTCATCCACCACTCTTATATTACAAAAGTACTTCTTAATCATTTTTAAGATATATCTTTCTCAATTTCATGTTCCGTCCTCTGATTTTTCTATCTCTACACCTTTCGAAGAACTGCTCACATCATTAGACTGGCTTAAAAGCTTAAAGGTTTTGATCAGGTCGCCTCCAACTCTTCTCTGTCTTAAGGTGGGTAAATCTAAAGCCTTCAACCTTTCCCCGTAACATATTTTTTCTTAACTCTGGTATCATCTTTCTTGCCCTCCTCTGATCCTTCTCTATTAGCTCTATTTTAGGTGCTGTAATCAAACGCAAACATATTCTAGTTTTGGCCTCTTGTAGGATATAAACAGTTTGCTGAATATTTCCTCATCCGTGTGAGTGAGAGATTCTTTTACTTGCCAGCAGACACTTTGTCTTCTTAACTATTCTCCTGATATGGGACTGGCTATAGACGATGTCAACTCACAAGTCTTCTTCACACAGATTTCTGCTACTTATTTCCTGCGATACAGGTAATAATCATAATATGGCTTTAGCTCACTGTGGCCCATTCTCATTACTTATATTTATTGGGTTGAATTTCATCAGTCATGTATTAGACCAACATTGTAATCTGTTTAAGTCCCCTTGTAAGTGGATGAAATTTTTTCTCGCTTTACACTTCCCTCATGACCTCTGCATCATCTGGAGACATAAGCCTGTGTGTGTGTGTGTGTGTGTGTGTGTACTTTGTAGCTTCAAACATTTGTCACAATTTTTCCAGTGATCATTTAAACTAAATGATTTCTTACAGAAATATTAATTGTAGGAAACGAAACTTTAGCTTTTGCAGATGGAGACTAAGTTGTTATAGAGCAGGCGTGAGCACTTCACTACCTTACCTTGCACAGCACATCATTACCTCACCTTGCACAACACACCAATGCCTCACCTTGTAAAGACCGCACACCACTACCTCACCTTGCACAGTACATCACTACCTCACATTGCACAGCTCACCCCTACCTCACCTTGCACAGCACACCACTACCTCACCTTGCACAGTACATCACTACCTTACTTTGCACAGAACATCACTACCTCACCTTGCACGGCACTCCACTACGTCACTTTGGACAGCACATCACTACCATACTTTGCACAGCACATCAATACCTCATCTTGCACAGTACATCACTACCTAACTTGCACAGTACACCACTACCCCACCTTGCACAGCACATTACTACCTCATTGAACGGCACATCACTACCTCAACTTGCATAGTACGTCACTACCTCACCTTGCACAGAACGTCACTAACATACCTTGCACAGCACACCACTACCTCACCTTGCACAGGACAAAACTACTTCACTGTGTAAGGACACCACTACCTCACCTTGCACAAGACTTTACTACCTCACCTTACACAGCACATCACTACCTCACCTTGCACAGCACATTACTACCTCATCACACAGCACATTACTACCTCACTTTGCACAGCACATGATTATCTTACCTTGCACGGACATCACTACCTTACTTTGCACAGGATATCACTACCTCACCTTGCACAGCACACCACTACCTCATCTTGCACAGCACATCACTATCTCACCTTGCACAGGACAAAACTACTTCACTTTGTAAGGACACCAGTACCTCACCATGCACAGCACATTACTACCTCATCACACAGCACATTACTACCTCATTGCACAGCACATCACTACCTAATCTTGCACAGCACCCACTACAACACAATAAAGCTGGCAATGCCATTGGAAGCTGTCAGTGCCAGTGGTAACCGTCAATGCTATTGGTTGCTGACAGTGCCAGTAGTATCTGTCAATGCTAGTGGTAACTGTCAGTGCTAATGGATGCTGGTTGCACGAGTGATAGCTGTCAGTGTAAATAGTTGCTGGCAGTGCTAATGGATGCTGATAATACGAGTGGTAGCTGTCAGTGCCAATGGTAGCTCTCAGTGTTAATGGTTGCTGGCAGTGCTAATGGTTGCTGGTAATACGAGTGGTAACTGTCAGTGCCACTGGTAGCTGCCAATGCTAATGGTTGCTGACAGCGCTAATGGTAGCTGGTAGTTCCAGTGGTAGCTAGCAGTGCCAGTGGAAGCTGTCAGTGCTAATGGCTTCTGGCAGTACAAGTGGTAGTTGTCAGTGCCAGTGGAAGCTGTCAGTACGAGTGGTAGTTGTCAGTGCCAGTGGAAGCTGTCAGTACGAGTGGTAGTTGTCAGTGCCAGTGGTAGCTGTCAGTGCTAGTAGTAACTGTCAGTGCTAATGGGTACTGGCAGTGCTAGTGGTAGCTCTCTGTGCCAGTGGTAGCTGTCAGTGTTAATTTTTCCTGGCAATACGAGTGATAGCTGTCAGTGCCAGTGATAGCTCTCAGTGCTAATGGTTGCTGTCAATGCTAATGGTTGCTGGCAGTGCTAATGGTTGCTGGCAGTGCCAGTGGTAGCTGTCAGTGCTAATGGCTGATGGCAGTACAAGTGGTAGCTGTCAGTGCCAGTGATAGCTCTCACTGCTAATGGTTGCTGTCAGTGCTATTGGTTACTGGCAGTGCTAATGGTTGCTGGCAGTGCCAGTGGTAGCTGTCAGTGCTGATGGTTGCTGGCAGGGCCAGTGGTACCTGGCAGTGACAGTGGTAGCTGTCAGTGGTAATGGTTGTTGGTAGTGCAAGTGGTCGCTGTCAGTGCCAGTGGTAGCTGTCACTGGTAATGGTTGCTGGCAATGCCAGTGGTAGCTGTCACTGGTAATGGTTGCTGGTAGTGCCAGTGGTAGCTATCAGTGCCGGTGGTAGATGTCAGTGGTAATGGTTGCTGGTTGTGTCAGTGGTAGCTGTCAGTGCCAGTGGTAGATATCAGTGGTAATGGTTCCTGGTAGTGCCGGTGGTAGCTGTCAGTATCAGTGGTAGCTGTTAGTGGTAATGGTTGCTGGTAGTGCCCGTGGTCGCTCCCAGTGCCAGTTGTAGCTGTCACTGGTAATGGTTGCTGGCAGTGCTAGTGGTAGCTGTCACTGGTAATGGTTGCTGGTTGTGCCAGTGGTAGCTATCAGTGCCAGCGGTAGATGTAAGTGGTAATGGTTGCTGGCAGTGCTAATGGTTGTTGGCAGTGCCAGTGGTAGCTATCAGTGTTAGTTGTTGCTGGCAGTGCCAGTGGTAGCTGTCAGTGCTAGTGATAGTTGTCAGTGCCGGTGGTAGCAGTCAGCCCACCGACATTGCGTTGCCCCCTGTATACCACATCTCTTCAGTTTTTCCTATGAAATGGACGCATCAAAATGTGGTACTCATATTGTGGTAGAAAGTAACGTTGCATATGAAATGAAGTATCAGTTGTCAGTCTGAGAGGCTAAGACCTGTGTAACAAGGTGTGTTGTGTGTGTACAGGGAGGAGCGACGGAGGGCCTGGTGTGCGCTGTCCTCCACTCTCACATCTCACACAAGCCTCGCTCACACCTCTCCTTCCTCTGGATGGCGCCGCCCTCCGGCACCGGCTGCGTCGCCTTCCTGTAAGTTACTCGTAAATCCTCTTGATGTCGTGTCCTCCGTCCCACACCTGCCGCTCCTCAACAGCAGCAGCGTCCCATTCCTCACAGGTTCAGTTTGTACCAAAAGAAATTGCCAGGAAGTCACGAGTTACTTAGATTTGTCGTATATGGAAATTTTTGTCGTATTCTATCGAGATAATGAAGCATCGTATTATAAATTAAGAACTCCCAGGCTTAAGGTATATCTATTTGTATTTTACACACACACACACACACACACACACACACACACACACACACACACACACACACACACACACATTACAGAAACTGATTATAAAAAACAACGTGAATTATTACCAAGAACATTTGTAATATTGCTTCTTCCCTTCAGCAACATTAGCCACCAGTGGCTTTCACCAGCTGATTAGCTCCTGTCTCTCCAACACTGATAAAGCTGATCTGAGTCTTCTTGTTTCCCGTCCAGCGCCCAGGGATCTCTGAGGGACCAAATTATCTTCAAGGATCTCAGCGTCATGGAAGTCTGCGAAAAAGGTTAGTTTTTCCGTCTTGTGGAGAGACTCTTTAAAATCCTTCGGGTACAAGAGAAAGGTCCCTTATGCAACACCGATCTCATCGATAGCAGGAGGGATTCAAACCTAAGTTAATCTGCTCAACATGTTATGTTTGCAATGTGGGCTGACCAGCAGCTGGTCTTGCCTGGACTCCCCTTGCCTAAGACATGGATCTAACAAAGACCTTAGCGCGTAGTTGGTTTTGTCTATCTCCTAACATCATGTTATGCTCAAGAGTTCACCTTAACGTACATACAGATCCATCCAGAGTCAGCTGTCCAGAGTAACACATTATTTGTAGTTTCTTAATCAATTGTTTAATCTGTTTTGCTTGACCCGTAACATAATCTAATAAAGTTCCCAGACCGTATTTTGACTTGACATCCTGACTCATTACCTTTAAAGTGACCTGTACTACAATGTAGTCTGTTTTGCAGAGTGACCTGCATAGCTGACCGGCCTGACCTGACCGGCAGACTGATCAAACCTTTATGTAATGCTACTCAACATGTAGACTTGGGTAGCAGGTTCTCTTGACCAGATGACTTACCTGTCAGCAGGTTTCCTAACTGGCTCATTCAAACCATCATTCACAAGTAAGGCAGAAAGAAGAAAAAATAGCCATTAAAGAAGCGATAATCCTTAAATGCTGACATCTTCATAAGCAAAATTCCAAAGACCATGCGATGGCACAACTCTGGTGACATTACGGAAGCAAGAGAAGTTTCATAAGATACAGAAGCAAAAATTGTTCAATGAGGCAAAACATCTACCTTAAACATGAACATCCCAAACAACAATTTCCGACCCATTAGTATCTCCCCCACCCCCACCCCTTTCACGTTAGGAGAATTCGAAGGATCCAGTGATATCCTGCAAATATATTTGCGTTCCAGGACCAGACTTCTGGAACTCTGTCTCTGTAAAGACCATCAATACAGGCATTACGTAGCCCCCAGAAAAATACCCAAGGCTCAGGTGTTGTCCAAGAACATTTAAAACTGACACATTTCGACCCATCCCATAAAGAAGGAAGTAAAGCAATCAAAATAACTGCCGGCCAACAGCAGGGAAGTTTTCAATGAAATCCTTAAGTGTCAAATAAAGAACTTCATACAATCACACATAACACGACTCATGGAATCACACACCACACAAGTCATGGAATCACACACAACACAAGTCATGGAATCATACGTCACACAAGTCATGGAATCACACACCACACAAGTCATGGAATCATACGTCACACAAGTCATGGAATCACACACCACACAAGTCATGGAATCACACACCACACAAGTCATGGAATCATACGTCACACAAGTCATGGAATCACACACCTCAAAAGTCATGGAATCACACACCACACAAGTCATGGAATTATACGCCACACAAGTCATGGAATCACACACCACACAAGTCATGGAATCACACACCACACAAGTCATGGAATCATACGCCCCTCAAGTCATGGAATCACACACCACACAAGTCATGGAATCACACACCACACAAGTCAAGGAATCACAAACCACACAAGTAATCGAACCACACGCCACACAAGTCACGGAATCATACACCACACAAATTATGGAATCACACACCACACAAGTCATGGAATCGCACACTACACAAATCATGGAATCACACCACAAAACTCATGGAATCAGACACTACACAAATCATGGAATCACACACCACACAAATCATGAAATCAGACACCACACGAATCATGGAATCATACACCACACAAGTCATGGATTCACACACCAAACAAGTCAAGGAATCACACACCACAAAAGATATCGAATCACTCAACACACAAGTCAAAGAATTAGACACCACACAAGTCAAGGAATCACACATCAGAGAAATGAAGGAATCACACACGACAGAAGTCATGGAATCAGAAATCACACAAATCATGGAATCACACACCTCACAAGTCATGGATTCACACACCACGAAAAGTCATGGAATCTTACGCCACACAAGTCATGGAATTACACACTACAGGATTCAAGGAATCACACACAACATAAGTCATGGAATCAAATACCACACAGCTGATGAAATCAAGCACCACACAGATTAAGGATTCATACACCACGCAAGTCTTGGAATCTTACACCACACAAGTCAGGGAATCGCACAACACACAAGTCATGGAATCACACACCTCACAAGTCATGGAATGAAACACCACACAAGTCATGGAATCTCACACCACAAAAGTAATGGCATTACACACCACACAAGTCATAGAATCAAACGCCACACAAGCCATGGAATCACACACCACACAAGTCATGGAATGACACACCACACAAGTCAAGGAATCACACACCACAAGTCATGGAATCACACTACCACACAAGTCAAGGAATTATGCACTACACAATTTATGGAATGACAAGCCACACAAGTCAAGGAATCACACGTCACACAGGTCATGGAATTACACACTACACAAATCATGGGTTCACACACCACACAGGTCATGGAATCACACACCATACAAGTCATGGAATCACACACCACACAAGTCAAGGAATCACACACCACAAAAGATATCGAATCAAACAACACACAGGTCAAAGAATCAGACACAACACAAGTCATGGAATCACATATCACACAAATCAAGGAATCACACAACACACAAGTCATGGAATCACACACCACACAAGTCATGGAATTTCACACCACAAAAGTAATGGCATTACACACCACACAAGTCATAGAATCAGACACCACACAAGTCATGGAATTACACACCACACAAGTCATGGAATTTCACACCACAAAAGTAATGGCATTACACACCACACAAGTCATAGAATCAGACA
>JAYMFT010315125.1:0-10069 GCA_038088735.1 Panulirus argus | reverse complement strand
GATATCTATTATATATATATATATATATATATATATATATATATATATATATATATATATATATATTTCTTTTTTTTCTTCATACATATTCGCCTTTTCCCGCATTAGCAGGGTCGAGTTAAGAAAAGAGGACTGAGCCTTATAAAATATATATTATATATCATACTCGATCGCTGTTTCCCAACACCAGCATCAAAACTCTTCCCCTGCCCCACAAATATTACACAAACACACGCACACACGCACACACACACACACACACACACACACACACACACACACACACACATACACACACACGCACACATACACACACACACACACACACACACACACACACACACACACATACACACGCAAACCGTGTAGTCTGTTCATAATTTCTAAGCAATCATATAAAAAAAATTTCAGTGAAAGCTTAGAAAAACATTCTTGATAAAAGATGTATGCACTTCTGATATCTTACAAAGATAAACCATCATCACATGAAAAATACCCTCCACAGGGATAAGAACTACCATAAAAATAAAAGTACAGGGATAAGAGTCAATATCACTGTACTGCCGTCTTTAAAAACAAAAGCATAATGATATGCTATCAAAATTACAGTTCTGCAACTTGATAGTATACCACTACATGCAGGACTGCCTGTCTCACGAAATCTCAAGTGACTAATCATCCCTTGTGAAGTAAGTCAGTGCCTCCATGCAGTTCAGTATTAACCGTGCCACTAGCTTTATACAGGATGATATTTGGGGTATGGCTGGTTAAGAGAAATGGTACTGCAATTTGATGAGTCATCTCTGTACGATGCTGTATGATGGTGCAATCAAAATCTGTTTAGTTTTCTTTCTAAGAAGAACAATACTTATCAGGTGTCTAATTTTTCAACCATGTTTTATCATGATATCAAGCTCACTTCACAAGACCATATTTTACATGTAAATAATGGAGAGTCTACCTTATGTATCTTAATGAAATAAAAGCATTTGGACAACTTCTGCAGCCCAGGTTCTTGAAATCAAAATCAAATCAAATGAGTGCCTGAAGAATGATCAGACTGTACATCAAACCAAACACTTCAATCTGAATCATTAATGATGTTCACATCATCAGGGAATCCCAGATGCATTTCTACTATGCACAATAAAGCAAGTGAAAATTATTACCTATGATCACTTCTTTAAATTGTCATCACACATACATGTGTCCATCATCACATGATTGTCAACCAAGATAAAATCTACAAAAAGCTAAAACATAATGCCATTATCACATAATAAGACCACTCAAGGAGGGGACTGGGTTTGGATTTCACAAAGAATCAAATTCATGGCTAAGAATCATAATTCTCACCTCTTCCTTTAACAATTCTCCAATATAATACTACTTTCCTCTATATTTCTAAAACAGCCTTAATAAAAAAGCCATGCTAGGTGATATGTGATAAAGAGTATGGAATGAGCAAATTATAATTATGTATGTGAGCAGGAAAAACTCTGACACTTAAGTAAACAAAATGGGTATAACTCTTAGTACTGTATTAAATATCTTTCCAAATACATCCACATCTCTAACAAGTTCTTTCCTGCAAATACAGTAATATCTTCCATATCATTTGATGTATTACAGCTATGTATACACCTGTCCATCAGACCTAAATACAATAACAACTGACAGTCTAAATTAAAACTGGATTGTTCAGGCTTGATAACTTATAAATCTTTTTTACCTGCATTTCAAATACAAGTTCTAGATATATGAATATTCTTGAATAGTTAAAAGCAAATGAATGATGGTGGGAAGATAAAAAGGATGTGTTTAAGAACATATATATTTACACAATCACCTTGCTATAAGCCTACACAAGGGTTCAAATAATTTCTGTCTAATAGGAAAATTAAACTGACTACATCTGGGATGATCATGGCATTGATAATATATGGATATAAAATCTTTATGATTACAGCCAATATATATATCTCTATGAAATTAAATAAGAAAAAACAAGTAACTGTTGGTCCCACAGTTATAGTGTACAACAGTTTAGTACTAATGTAATCCCAAAAGCCATTTGACTAAATTCATGATATTTCAAATCTTTTCAATCAAGCTCTTCTGTAAAATGGCTTCCCACAGAGGAAAACTTGAACAGCAACCTATATTACTTAACAATACAAAATATGTGGATTCACACTGCACTATCTGTGACAAGAGAAGTCCACTATGCTAAACTGTTCTTAACTGTACATGACACTGATAATGTCAAAGACATTTTGACATTAAATCAATAGCATATAACTTAAACACTTAAAAGTGTTTCCTTACCTAATAATCTTGAAATATTTCACTACAAAAATATTTAAGGTGATCATAAAATGCTACATTTATGACTAGTAGGTGCATATCTTCAAAAAAAATAACAATCAGTTCTGGAACTTTTCTAAAATAAAATAAGATTACTGAAGGTAGTTTCATAAGTTTTTTAATGGCCACACATTTAACTAAAATTATCAAATGCAAAATCATACGGTACAATAAAAATCAGTGTTCAACTTTCAATGAGTAATATCTGATGTACAACTATAATACTGATAATACTTTGCAGATACTTTCCTAGGATATAGTTTTCTTTTAAACATAGGATTACATTAGTATCATCCTGCTATACTTTCACAACACTGAATCAAATGCAAATATTTGCAAGAATACTGAGGAATACAGTGTTAATCAATTAAAATCTATGCTCACTCATCAATACATATGGCACATACTTGATATATTTAACCTATATATATATATATATATATATATATATATATATATATAAATATATATATATATATAAATATATATATATATATATATATTGCTTACAATTGTTAATGATCTACTTTTGATGCATCTCTCACTCCAGCATTCCTGGGTCTCTGTAAAACTGAAGTCGACGTAAATATGACCTACACGATGAATGAAAGATATTTTGCATCATCGTTTATTTGAGACTGTCAGTCATTCATATATATTTACATAGTACTTCCATGGCTCATAAGAACAAGTGTGTGCTCGCATATATGAGGAAATAAATGATGACCTTTTTGAGCTTGATTGTAAGTAAGGATGTATTTACGAGTATGGCGGACTTTTTCGTAAAGTGAGGACTCCCAGATTACAAAATCGTAAAAAAAAAAATCTCCATGTCTTTCTAATGTTCTTTGAGGATTTACATGCTATCCTGTAATGATTAAAGCTAGACACACCTACAGACACTTTTAAAAAGAGCAAAGGGAAATTTCCTCAGGAACTGTCTCATGTCGAACAATGCAAAATTGTATCTTCATAAAACACGCCAACTGAAGTCAAGAATAACGCACGACACTACAATCTGACCTGATGGCCATAATGTTCAACCTGCAAGTCAAGAACAGTGATCCATTTATATGCTTTACGACACACACGTTAAGGAAATAAGCAAGTGACTAATGGGAACTCTACATAAATTGCATAAGTAAACGTTTTAGACAATTTTCGATTAAATATAATACAAACACTTGCATTAAAGTCTTTTAAATTACTAAATTATTAAATGGGGCACAGCTGATAACATGTCGCTCAACATCACGCAAAAGGAAACAGCCAGCAAGTATGATCACCTCACGCCTACATTTTAAATAATTACATTGGTTAAATATATATATAAGAAAAAATATGATATGGCAAGTGAATATTTACCTCCCATAACGTCTCCTTTCTATAACACTTTATTTCAGTAAAGTACAATCCTAGTTACCTGGGGAAAATACCAATCACGTCACTCCAACCTGGGATAACCTAGACGGCCTCGGGTCACGGAGTGCCGGCCAGGTGCTATGGATACTTGAATACTCACTCATATGTGGCTAAAACAGCCAAGTTCTCCTATACTAAACTTCCTTGATATTACCTACCTTTTCCTCAGGCCATCATGTCTAAGTATGCAAATTTGTATGTCCTTCAGATTGTTAATGTACTTGAAAACACCAAAATTAAAGGTCTCATACCCAAACACAGCAGTGTTTACAATACCCGCGGCGCCATGACAACTTGTCCGAAACATGCGAAATTAGACACTCCGTACGTCTTAAAATCTATTACTCAGCTTGTAATAGTCATTATTCTATCATGAAGTGATATATAATATTGAAAATGACATTTTATCAAGGCGTATTTATATATATAATCATGCATTAACATCAGTTACAGTAACGATATTCTGAACACATTCCCTACCAATGTTTCTGTGCAGGTAATAACAATTACGTTCCCTTTAAATTTACAATTTTTTTGTTCTTATCATATGCTTAAAATTCGTTGCAATTAACCAAAAAATTTAAGAATGATTGTACATGCTTCCGTTCTGCCATACGCGAGGGACCACAACTCTTCTTAGGAACTTTGGAACTCTGCATTGGAACGAAAGACCATAGGTACTTTCGTATGCCATGATTTATCTTTGTTTTCATAGTTTGTCGCATATAGATGTGTGTTTTTCGTACACTATATATGTGCTTTGGGACAACCTTTACCCTGGTACGAAACTTTGAAACGCTTTATTTAATGCAGTGTATTTCAAGATAAAAGCAGCTTGGGAAGAAAATATTCTCATACACCCGAGCATGCCGATCTTGCATGTTCTCTCAAATTTTCTTATAAGCAGTTCAGTATTATCTTTTGTAAGATAGTTTGTCAGGGAACCCACTAGGACGAGGGGAGGCTGATACACCAACTGGAAGACGTGATCATGTAATGCTTGTTCGAATGTGTGATTCAAGAGCAGGAGTGAGATAGGAAATAAAGAGTAAATATAACAGCGAAAACTATACAAACTTCAACAGTTTCTATGGTAACGAAGATTGGGAGATGGAATTCAGCAGTCAGAAACCAGTATTGGTGCTACTATAGTATGCGGTCTACCGCGGTATCAAACACTACAGCATGCGGTCTACCTCATTTACTACCTAACCTAACCTAACCTAGACCGCATGCTATAGTGTTTGATACCGTGGTAGACCGCATACTAAAGTAGCACCCCAGTATTTCTGGTGGAAGGTTCTGTGAAATTTATATTAGAGTAGAGCAAAGGAGATTCGGAATATACAATGACGAATATATGAGATGGTACTCTAACTAGCCAGAATTTCCCAGATATAAGATCACAGAACGAGTATAGCAGTGTAAGAGATGAAGAAGTAAGAAACTTCGCAACGAATATCGTGAACTTGGCAGGTACAAATCCAAAACTTTTTCTTGAATTCATCAAGAATCAGTTGTCAGTTAAGGAACAGCTAATCAGGCTAAAGGATTCAGAGGGAAAAATTGTGGAGGAACAAAATTACAAGCTGAAAAGGGTTTTCAAAGTGGAGGACGCTGTAGTCCCAACACCATTGAGGTGAAGTTGGGTAGGAGTTTTCGCATATCATGTATGATTGGAACAGATTGACCGAGGACATGGTAAAGCAGGAGGATGTCGTATTTTCAGATGGGGCCCCACAAATGTGAAACTCTCTCCCTGTACAGAACACATAGTTAATTACTTACCAAGGGAAAATGACGCACTCGAGGGTTTTTTCACCAAACGTTTGAAAAATGTTACTGGCAAGTGCATCGAACTGCAACCTATCTCTGTATGACAAGATCCCTAACAACTGCACCCTACATTCAGCAGCGACATTCTCCGTAAATTTAATCTTACAAATTCGTCGATGATAGTAGGTGGGTCTATTTTGTCAATGGTTGCTGGGAAGGTTTAAGTTTCAGTTAAAATGCACTTCACTTACTGACATCTGTGTCCTCGTTCCCAAACGAAAGCATATCACTGACAGAATGACGTGCAGTAGCAGCGTAGCTCCGTTTTGGTTGCTCACTGCGGCCTTAAGAGTTCTGTCCGAAGGTGATTACACCGGTATAAAGGTAATACTGCGCTTGTAGGAGTCTGCTCGCGCTGTCTCTGCATTCCCTCTGCGGTACTGAGTGCAACTGGCATTACTACAGCGAATTTGCTTTTCCCCATGAACCACATGGCATTAGAGGTATCCACATTCGTTTCTATCATTCTGGACACTTAGGCGCATTGACCACGTAATTGCCTTATCACTCTGCAAACCAACGAACAAACCTTTGCTACAGGTCATGACAATGCGTTGTTACCATTGTGACAATGATCTGATATTGTGTCAAGTCATAGAAGGTTCTTTGTACTACGGTATCGAGGTTCAAGCTAGTTAGATGCGCCAGATGTCCTCTTCAGAAAAACACCATTAGTTGGTACAGTAAATTGAATGCCTCAAATCAGACATGTATTCAGGATTTGGTCAAGGTGGGGTGGGGATTATGAACGGCCGAGATATTGATGAAAGACTTACAACACATTGGATCTTAACACAGTACATAACACTTTCTGGGGTAGTTTGGAAGTTAAATCATATCGCTAATATCAGTGAAACTAAAAGAATTGAATACTACTGTTGCACAAGAATAAGTTTATAATGAGGCTGGCGACCATTTTGTAATAAAATCATAACTAATGAAAGCAGCTCATGATAATAATCATTGGAGTTCATTTTGAAAAAGTAAAGTAATATGCAGTTTCAGAGAAAACCATTCCTGTTAAATAATGTCAGTGCTTTAAAGGGAAGAAACGGATCCGGTTGTTTGATTGGTCATTTCATTATATCACTGAAATGGCCGCGTACTGTGAAAGTACATCAAACCTTATCATCAAGTTAGACGTACTAATATGAGCGGTATGAAGACCAAGTGTCCGGCACATCTTTATCGGCACTAACCAGCAGGTGAGCTTTGAGAATGGTCATGTATCGCATTCTTTTGTATAGTCTGCCGCTTGAAGATCTGTTATATTACACGTTTTGTATAATTCTGACGTCAAAAACTTTTCTCGTCACGCAGAGGTTCACGATATGTTGAGCATAGTGAGTTATGAATTCGCAATTTTGTCCAGATTGGGGGGGAAGTTTACTCAGAAACGCCCCCCTCAAACTGTGATTAAAAATAACTAATTTTACCCTTGGGAGAAAAAGAAGGTAAACCCTAAGTAAGTGCTATGAGATTTGTGTGATCTGTTAAATGCAAGTGACCTTTTTGGGAAAGGGAAAGAAGACCTCAATCCTAGTTGCATGACCTCTTCTGTGACCATATTATTATATCATCTTACCCCATCAATACTTATGTTATAAGATAAACATGTTTATTTAGGGGGCTTTGTTCATCCTGATGTTCAAAGCATTTGAGAAAGATACTAAATTCATATTAAGTCCACTTACCTTTACAATACGTTGATCATCTTATCGGATATGTTAACAGGAAAATCACTTCATATATAGGCACAGACACTGCACTCACCAGGTTTCAGGTTGCCTAGTAACTGACGAGGCGAATATTCACGATCAAGCGTGGTAGTTTAGAATCCATTCCTTGACATATGGTTTATATTAAGATGAACATCTTAACAGAACAAGAAGAAAAATAACGCCCTTTTGAGGGATCTGCTAATTACCAACCATGAGTCCTATTTACAAACTCTTGTAAGTTCATGTCCAGGAATCCACATCATGAAAATCGAAGGTAGATGGCCCCTCAGCACACACCAGTCAGTGGAAACGAGGCAATTCTATTCAACTGATTTTCAAGTTTACCACATAACTTTTGTGTACATATTACTTGAAAACAGTACATTTGCTTGGACAGATATTGTCCTTATTTCTATGAGTAATGGAGGCCACAACTCCGCCCAATGATAATTATGCACTTGCATGGTGAATGGTTTCGGGATAAACTCTAAATATACCTTATTATTTATTCTCAAATTTTCATTAAAGCAGTCCAAATGCTGGTATTCAAGAAATCATTTATAGTTACCGTTTCTGACAAATTAGGTATATAAAATAAACTGCCCTCGGCCAAACGCAGTGTTGGCAATCATTTCAATTTGGATGACTAAAGTCTAGAGGGGCCAGTATACAGTCTGGAAGGGAGAATGCTAAGAAGAAAAGGCAGTTGTTTCGAGTGACAGACTGCATTAGTTGATGTCTGGGAGTGTGTGCGAGAGGAAAAGTTGAGAGTAACTGTGAAAAAAGCAAGGCCATTAGGTATAACAATAGGGGTCTTAATGCAGAAAGCTTGGAGGAAATAGGGTTGGGAGTGGACATAGGAGAGAATGGAATCATGGAAGCTAAGTCAAGTCATACGATGGGTAAGGGGGCAAAGGTCATGGGAGCATTAAGGAATGTGTTTAAAGATAGGTTAGTATCTGGGAGGGCAAAGATGGGTATGTTTGAAGATGTAGTGGTCCCATTGGTAATGGAAGGATGAGAGGCAAGGGCTGTAGATGAGAATGTATAGTATAGAAGACAGTGAATGAGATAGAAATTAAATATTTGAGGACAATATATGATGTGGGGACCTGGTTGATTGAGTGAGAAATTATAAGTAGAGGGAGTGAGGTGAATTGGTAGTAAGAAGAATATAAGCGAGAGACCTTCAGAGGTTGTGCTGAAATACTTTGGACATATGGAAATAACGAGTGAAGAGCAGGATGACAAAGAGGATATTTGTATCATTAGTGGAGTGGCCAAGAAGAAGGCAGAGACTGATTGGAAGTGGAAGGTTGGAGAAAACAAGATTTTGAATGTTTGGGGCCTGAACGTGTAGGGGGGTGAAAGGCATGCATTGGTTAGAGTGGAGTGAAGTGAAGTGACATGACAAGCAGGGGGATTCATGCTATCAATGGACTGAATCAGGGAATATGAAGCAGCCAGGGAAAACTACGGATAAGTCTGTGGGGACTGTTTGTTGATGGGGGGCTGTGATTTAGGAGCAAGAGAATGGATGTGAGCGAAGGAGGCCTTTTCTTCTATTTGTGGCACTATATTACTTAAGCAAGAAATGTCGAATAAGCATGGAAAAAAGTTTCACTTTCTCATCTCTACTCTGGACACCAGCCATCTCTCCAACATTACAAACACAGATTTAACATATCACATGACACCTTATGTCCAAGATGCAACTTTAATAGTAAAGCTGCTGCGTCACATGATTATTGTGTAGCCATTGGCAACTCAAGGGTGTGCCGTTTTGATAACTGCTTCTTTCCCTACACGTCGAAGCTTTGGAAGTCTCTACCTTCTAATGTCTTTCCCAATAACTATGACGTGGCTCATTTCAAGACACAGGTTTTCACTGTCTCAAATTTGTAAATACTTTCCCTGCCTGTTTAAACCCCTTTCTCAATTCTCACTATATTCCATTTAGGGCCCGGCCTTGATGTGGGCTTTTGTTCCTGACTGGAGCCTTTAAAAGAAAAAAAAAAAGGGAATGGAAAGATTGGGTGGGTTGTTTGAATATACACTGCTGGAAAACATTTGTCACAGTACCACTTAGAGGCTAATTAAAATACTGGATCACTAGGAATGAATTTGGGAAAGACTTGTCTGAAGGACAGTGGAAGAGAACAAAGGACACATTTCAGAGAAGCCTTCTTGAAGTGAGATGAGTTCACTAGTGGAGTACTCTAGGTACTTGATCTGAAAATATTGGTCATCTTGATTTTTGTTAATGACTTGCCAGAAGGGTGGGACTCCTACCTGAATATATATTTTACAAATGGCACTAAGATCATAAGGGAAGTGAAAAGTGAGGAGGATTGCATCAAGTTACAAGGGGAGCTAGAAAGACTCCATATTTGGTCTGATACACAGTTTGACACACAGTTAATGAAATAAAGTAATGAGGATGGATCACAGAAAGGGAAGACCTTGATATGAATATTTTTTAGCAGGAAATAAGGTTCAGTAATCTCTGCATAAGAGAGACTCAGGAGTACCCTCCAAGGCATTGTTCATGTAATGCTTTTACCTATCTCTCCATGACCATTGCCCTCCAAGGCATTGTTCAAGTAATACTTTTACTTGTCTACCCGTAACCATCGTGTTCATTACTTTTTTTTTCATACATATTCGCCTTTTCCCGCGTTAGCGAGGTAGCGTTAAGAACAGAGGACTGAGCCTTAGAGGGA
>JAYMFT010315114.1:0-10070 GCA_038088735.1 Panulirus argus | reverse complement strand
ATAACAATAATAATAATAATAATAATAATAATAATAATAATAATAAAAATAATGATAATAATAATAATGATAATAATAATGATAATAATAATAATGATAATAATAATAATGATAATAATGATAATGATAATAATAATAACAGTAATGATAATAATAATAATAATAATGATAATAATGATAATAGTAATGATAACAATAATAATAATAACGTCCCTACTGCAGTGAACAACTCAGTATAACACGACAGTCACTGTAAACGCACCTCGTCATTTAAACGGTCCCTTGGCAACTACAAGCGTGACTTTTAAACGCCTCTAAACGTAGTTCAGTTTGTCGGAGTCTGACAGACGCCTGGTTGAACGACATCAGGGGTCGTGCCGAGACTCGCTACCCAGGGGGTCGTACCCACGCGCTCAGGGATCGTACCGGCGTGGTACTCAGCGGTCGTACCATCGTGTCCAAGCGTCATGCGGTCGTGCTTCCGGGTTGTACCGTCGTCCTCAAAAAAAAAAAAGGGGGGTGGGTCATGCTGTTGTACACAATGAGGTTAATCTTCGATATGACTGCCTACAGTGACCCTTATGCCTCTACGTGTGTTAACCGACTAAAGACCCCGTGTCGAATCCCACCGAGTTGCATCATCTCACGGAAGATGGTATACTGTCTGGTCGTACCGTTGCAGTACCTGCACCAACACGGCCAGCACACGGGAGAGAGAGAGAGAGAGAGAGAGAGAGAGAGAGAGAGAGAGGAGAATGAACATTTATTTTGATCAAGAACTTGGCACACTGGGAGAAACTTGTTTGTGGCGATGGAGCCAATGGGGCGCGCATGTTCTCTTCTCCAGCCATTGTCATTCTTCTGCCTCACGTGAGCCCACCTTTTGAAGAGCTCTCTCTCTCTCTCTCTCTCTTTCTAAGTCCCTGGGCGCGACGGTGCGACGCCTCGGATACGAGATGGCGGCCTGGCCTCTGACTTGACCGTCGAGGGTCAAAAGTCAAAGGTCACAACTTCATGCCCAAGGGCGGGGCATACCGTAGGGTCGCGCCGTCAAGGTTAGCATTTTACAACATATAAACAACCTCTTGCACACACACACACACACACACACACACACAGGAAGGTCCATACGTTAAGAAAATACTGCTGCGTTGTCAGATTAATCTAAGTCATCCTTCTTTCGCCTCCTCCACACAAACACACAAGCACACAAGCATGTGCACACGTGGGCCACGTCTCCTATCTCTCTCTCTCTCTCTCTGTAACAATATAATGGAACGTATCCCCCAAGAAAAATAATATCAAACAAAGATGTACGAGAGTCCAGAACTTAAATATATGAAAGACCGTCCAGCGAAATAAGAAAACGTAAAAGACGTGGGACAAGTACATTCAACTTTTAATAGAAACCAAGACAGTTGGTTGAAAACATTTCCAGACGAACACAAGGCTGGCAATTATGTAACGTGTTTGGCGGAAAGGAGAGAGAGAGAGAGAGAGAGAGAGAGAGAGAGAGAGAGAGAGTATTGTCAAGTAGAAAGTTGTGCGGTGAAGGCCTCCATCTAGCCCTGCCTGATGAGAACATCGCTGACATGGAGATGCGACAAGGGATCTACAAGTTCGGTCACCTCCGTCCAGGTGCTCCCACAAGGGGAAAGGGAAGGGCTACAAGCCAGCTCGTACTGGTGCAAAAGCTCAAGGATTATCAGTCAGGTCTTATTAACAAAGCCATACTTATAGAGAAAAAAAAAGACGTTGATTTCATTTAAACACAGGTCAAGGAAGTGCACATGCTGACCAGTTTACACACACACACACACACACACACACACACACACACACTAGAATTTATCCGTTACTTATACGGATATAATAAAATATTGATAAATACATCGCCAAGGCCACCTTTACTAGCCCATGTTTACTGTTGGGTTTCTGACCGGTTTGAATTTTTATGAGGCTCCTGCAGCTTCAAGGCTGCGCCCCAATCAGAAGCTGGGGAAGAATGGACTCCTCTGGTGAGAGAACTTCTCCCACCAGGCCGACATCGCATTCCTCTCTTCGACCGTTAGCGACGCCAGAGCCCATCCGATGGCGATCTTTTCACTCGCGGTGCCACAATATGGAGGTGGAGTCCGGTAACACCACACGTTTAAAAAAAAAAAAAGATTTATGCAGGCTACCCAAGAGTACACACACGCACACACAGAGGCAACGTGTGTTTATGTAAAACGTTCTTCCATAACAGGTGTTCCAGTCTTCGTCTTTTTGATAGATCATCATCGCTTTATCGTCGAGTCCGAAGGGTATGGAAGAGCCCATCTTTTTTTACGTTCTAATCTCCATCACCACTTCCATAATCATAATAGGCGTCATCATCATTATCATTAGTAGTAGCAGAATATGATCATTTTCACAATCACTGTCAGAATAATCAGAATTATCATCATTAGCGGTTTCTCATATTTTCTCAGTGTCATTTTCACACATCATTATCGGTATTATGGCGTGACCTGGCATGACTGGCTGAAGCCTTCAGCACCCTGACGCTGCATAACGAAAGCGCATCATCCTACCAGCGAACAGCTAGCTACTACTTGGCGGGCGCCCTCTCAGGGCACTAGGCCCTCAAACCGTCGGGACATCAACGCTCCAGGGATGCGCCACCACCACCTGCGGATTCAGGAAACGTGCGCTCGAACCCCTGGCGGAGCAAACCGGTGCGGGGTGGGCGGGTACCTCCTACCCGCGCTCAAAATTGGTGTCGCTGGTGCTATTCTGGGCCTATCCCGCGGCCCTGGATCCAAATGCTGCCCGGGCGCATTCATGAGACTTGCTCCAACGAATGGAATGTCGACGATAAGAGACCGGCCGGCCGTCTTGCGTAATGCCACGCAACATCATCTTCGCCACTTGGAAATAATAAACCCCCACCCACCCCCTCCACCCCAACCCACCCCAACCTTGACAATAACCCCCCCCCACCCTCCCTCCAACATTGGCATACCTCCTTTTACCCCCGAGGTCGAACACAGGTTACTTAGACGTCCAAATAACAGGGGGCTGAAAAAATATACGAGGATATTACTCTCCAATTTTCCTCTGAAACTTCGTGGGATGTGAGTAATGATACATCTGACCACGCCGACTTAATCGTATTCATACAGACGCACACACACACACTCACACGCACGCCACGCACACACGCACGCACGCATGCAAACAAGACACAAGCGAGAACGAGCAGTCAGGCGACATTACGATCCTTAAAGCACGACCGGACGACCCTTGAATACTGACGGCCTGTTCATAAAGGGTCGAGACAAAGGCCACCCAGTCGTGCCCAAGGGTCGTACCGTCGTACCCAAAGGGTAATACCGCCTCACTCAACGGGTCGTGTTGTCGTGCCCGCGGGTCGTAAACTGTCTCGACCAAGGGATTACTGCAAATCAATGCAGAGAGAATTGTGTCCCTGCAATTTAAGCTGATGACTAGGCTCGAAACCGTGCCATTGTGTGGCCAGCCTTCATCGTGCCCTCCCCGTCGCTAATTAACGCAACCATTGCAGATCCACTGACGTCATCACCGCAACTGATATCATCACTATCAAGACCTCCACCCAACACACACACACACACACACACACAGTTTCTATCATCACAACTACCATCATCACTATCAAATTCCCACAGTTGATACCACCACAGCTATCATCATCACTTTCTCCTTAATCTATTCTTACTTGTCAGCGGGAAGGGTGTGCCGGCAATATAATAGATATGAAGAGGGAAAATGGCAGAGTCAAGTGATCGCACCGCTAAACAATGCCATGCCGCCGTTCTCCGACGCAACACATCAAGGGTCTGTTGGACTCAGACCATCTACTCAGTGTAAGTCAGAGTTCAAAGGTCAGTGACCTGCTGGTCAGCTACGAGAGCTCCGCAGTAACGAGTACACAAGGCCGAATGTGCTAGTATATATATGGTTACCGAAATGCACAAATGTTGCGACAACCATTAAGCACTCATGTCTACCATTTTCCGTTATCTGAAGTACAGTAATTTCGACACGTGTTCCATTACAGTTTGCCTGTATCACTTTCTTCAAGTCTTTAGTCTACAGAGAAACACAGATATCTGTCCCGAAGCAATATTAGGTGCAACCTGGCCTTTGCAGAGGACGTCCGAAGCGTGATTCGACGATTCCGATCTCCGTTCGGATTCAGGGATTCGGACTGCCACGGACGAAGGAACGAGATCGTGCGGTTTCGATTCCAGACATTCGGACAGACGGACTTAGACCGGATGAAATCACAAGCCGGACACGCTACAAAGGGAGTTCTCTCGTCCGAAGGATCCGCTCTGCGCTTGCTTTTGTCTCATATCCGGCCTCAGAACATAGAGGCGTGGTCAGATTGTATCTGGCTCGCGATCAGCTAAATCACGTGCGGTATTAAACATCTCAGCTATACAATACCCCGACGAATCTGGCTAAAGGTTTCCATTCTTTTCTTAACCGCTTGAGCACGACTCTACGACCCTTGGATATGACGGCTTTGGCCTTTGACCTGACACTCCCGTGGCTAGATAAAGGCCGCATCATCATACCCAAGGATCGAACCGCCGTGCTCAAGAAGTTAAAAACACGGACAATAATCTTCAGCCAATCATGGACACATGACTGGGATTTCCCTTCCTTGTACTACACAAAACCTTCCCAACTCCCATTCCGTAACCCAGCCACCATCTTTATTCCCACTCCTCTTAAACATAGTCACCCCCTAACCCGTTTTCCTTAATTAAGACACACGATCTGTCCCTTCATCTCCAACAGGCATCTCGACCATGGCTAACACTCATGTCGCAGCAGTCAACGCGGCGTGGGAGATTTGCATATCAACTTGTGAATTTCTTTTTCTTGTGTGAACAGGAAAATCATTCGCCAGGCCGCCGCGCGTGCGTGTGCGTTTATGTGTAAGTACGTACCCACGAGTACCTGAGACGCATTGCTTGAGGCAAGGCTAGGGCATAGAGTGAGAGGTCACAGGTCTCCGCGGCTGAGGAAGTAACATACGCCAGAACTAGGACACCGGTCGCTGGCATTTACCACACACACACCGTGGTATATAATCATCGCAGTTCTCGGAGGTAATTGCGTTTCAGGAAAGCCAAACATACGGTGGCCTATAATCATCGCAGTTCTTGGAAGTGATTACATTTCAGGAAAGCCAAAACCTATTCAGACAATCGAACATAAAAAAAAAAACAACGCGTAATTACACTTGTCTCAAACGAAACCCAAAGCTTTTATGATACAGCGAACTCAAGTGATACTTAACCTAACCTAACTTGGTTATACAGACTTATCTCTTGGTCTCGCTAGGTTATTTCTTCACTAGAGTCAATCGCAAACGATACTTTGCCTCACATCGCCAGCGGTGGTACCGGGATTTAATGACGTACAAGTGGCGATTACCAGTCAGGTCCACTGGTGGTGCTGGCGAAGTAACTACAGTGATGGAAGACCGATGTGACTGGTAACCCTTACCTGGCACAGTGATGGATACCGCTGCAAGGGAGGCGAAGATAACATCAGCCCCACACACACACACAAAAAAAAAAAAAGCAACAACACCATCCTGCTTCTCTCTCTCTCTCTCACACACACACACACACACACACAAAATAGCAACAACACCATCCTGCTTCTCTCTCTCACACACACACACAAACACATACACACACACACACATATATGTAAATGGACGAAAGATTAAACTTACTTGTTAAGGACCGTCTCACTAAAAAAAAAAAAAAAAAACGAGTCCTATCGTTTACCTGCTCCTGTGCGCAGCGCAGCCTTGAAGCTACAGGCGCCCCATAAAAGGGGATCCCGGCGTTTTTGTACAATAATGATAGTAATATTCTCAAAGCAGATGTTTCCTAAAATCATGAATCCCTAACTCGTCATCAATCACCCTGATGCTTTCTGACAGAACATTTAGATCCATCTTTCCCGTGTCGGGATTAAAGTGCGGTGACTCCGTTTTCTTTAACGTAAGGCCCTGTTGGTTGCTCCAGCCATACCGCCCAAGTCCCTTCAGGCCACGTGCATACACACGCGCTCCACCATCTACATCCAACTACCACAGGCTCGTCGCTCAGTCGTCTCCTGTCTGATTTCGAAGAGGTTAATTCTCCTCGAACTTCACACGGGTAACTGGGACACCGCACACACAGCAGAAGCAGAACATCCCTGTTAAATCACGCATTCTCGCTACTCACTGCTTGCCACCTGTAGCAGCAAGCAAATCTCTCCTTCGGGACCCCACTCACCTACTGCGCCTTGAGCTCATCTCTCGTTGGATCGCACTTTTGTTAAAACACCGACACCTTAAACCAGTTCGTCTCTTCCCGGGACACGAACCTAAAACTTTTACAGGTGTAAACAAAGGAGGGGTCTCGGTTCCCTGTGAATCGAGGAGCGGCCGGGCCGTCCAGTGGGATGCAATTTGCTGGAGGTTTGTTCCCTCAAGGGAATACACACGTCCATTATTCCGCTGACGTGTTTTGGCGGAGCTCCAAACAAACCCAGTAGTTAGTTGCCTTCGTACCACTCCGGCAGCCGTTTTCTACAGCTGACGTCATTGCCCGGACGTAAACGTCGTATTGTGCAACCTAAACTTGTATTATGTAGAAAAAAGAATAAATAAGGTGGATCATAAATCTTTACTCTTAGATTAAAATTCATTAGACTCGGATATATTCATTCACTTAACTGAAGTCTTCACAAGTAACATTTAAACACTATTATTCTTAGGTTCTACCCCCCAACCTTTCATTTTAACTACACTGGAGGTTGTGAATGACAGTTATAATCACATGAATGATTGTTCTTCATTCATCTTTAATAAAACAATGGCCTCGTTGTAGGGCCAAGACTTGCATGTCATTTTTGACCAGATCTGAGACGTACCCACGTTGGGATACCTCAGGATGTCATAGAAAGACTCCTGCCAGCAATGCTAGGATACCTCTGGAAGTCAAAGATTCCTTCCAGCAGTGCTTGTGTCTCAGAAACTCTAGCATAAAACAAAGGACCGTAACTCAGAAGACAACGACAGTCTTTCCGAAGGTAATTAGTAAGGGAGTTCGAAGAGAACGAGGTTTCCGGGCGAAGGGAGGAGAGTACCTGCTGCTATTGCCCCTTGACCATAACCGGATGTTGGCATTAGGATGCAACCAGAGGCAACAAACATGACACAATCCCAACGAATAGCGGAGTCTGGTCACTCTGCCCCTGCGCTGAGAGCGAAATCCGTGCGCAATGCACCGATGACTTGGCAACCCCCCTTCCCCTTCTTCAAAACAACCGAGTCTCCACCCACAAACCGGTGTAGGTCGGATAGGAGCTCTAGGGTCCATGCAGATTGGGTACATGCCTGGAATCGAGTCCTACCGTTTAATATTAACGTGCCGCTGAAAACGAGGACGTGAGACACGTGAGGACTAAACCATTCATCTCGCAATGTGCAAAACCTCAAGCACGACCGGGCAATGATCGGGAATGTTTGCGAGAGATGCCAGAATCCAACACCCACAACACATAGGTTTATGGCGTAGTATGACTTGGAGACTTTCCCTAAAACCAGTTGGTCCTCTCGACACGTAAAAACGTCCTTACTCCTCCCTCCCTGACACACACACACACACACACACACACACACACACACACACATTCAGTCGTCATCGTCTGGAGTAAACACCAGCGGAGGAATGACAAAACAATGGCAGACCCGCAACTGCATCAACGCGGTTGAGACAGCCGAAGGCCACAGCTCCTCAGAGAGAGAGACCCCAGAGGGCGTGGACTCCTCCGTTCAGCCGGTGACGGAATGTCCGCGTAGGTCCGGTTCGGTCCCATACCACGCCAGGGAACAGGGGCAGTGGCTGGAATTTCGGAGTGGTGATGTAACCATATGGAGAGAGGCTACGCGTCCGCACCTTCAAGCCCTCCAGCCCATCAGGGTAGCGCTGGAACCCGTGAAGAAGGGACTGTGGAAGTGGAAATGATACGAGGGACGATTGCCCCTAAACACACACACACACACACACGCACACATACATATCAAGTCAGCAGGGGCCCGCCCAGGGTCTGGACCGCTTGGTGTCGAAATCAGGACGGGCGCGGCGGTCGGCCTACAACCAACGCAGGTGTTCATCCTCCTCTCGGAGCTGATCGATAAACGGGCACTTGGCTCAGGTCGGTGTGTGTGTGTGTGCGTGCGTGTGTGTGTGTGTATGTGTGTGCGCGTGCATAGAAGTAAAGACATGGTGCATATGTACAAGGTTAAGAGACGGGGCAACACGAGGGTAGAAAGCTCTCCCCGTAGCACACAAATAATAATCACACACACACACACACACACACACATAATGATCAAAATCAGTTAGCTCAGGACCTCGTCTACCAACACCTGCAACTCATAAACCAATATATTATGTGACCGACTTACCCACACGGGGAACACGTTGCGGCACTCGGGGACCAACAATGGCAACTCCTCATGGTCTTGCAGCGCTGCGGTACGCACGGGGATCTTCCGCTGATGAGCAAGACATCGTCGTCACACACACGATCCGCTGAAATATTCCAATGAAATCACGGAGGCAGAATCGACCCCCAACCTTCACACCAACCTCGAAACACCACTTTGGGTGAGGCAGAATGAAATTTGGTTTAACAAAATGTCATCTCGTAATTGGAAATTCTGATCTTGTGAAAACAAGAAATACTGCCTTTTGATGGTGTCCATTTACTCCTTCGGCGTCTGAGAGCAGTGCTGAAGAACGTTCTACAATCCCTTCGAACCGCGCATCCTCGCCCTTCGTCATTTCATGTAGGGTCGGGTACTCTGAGAGCGACGAAGACAAGTTGATGTCTTAAGATCGCTTGAGGCCATATAGCCTCGCATGGAGCGGCAGTGCTCTCACAACGGTCAAGCCTAACCTAACCTACCGTAGCAGGCGATTTCTGCACTCACTGGGAACGACGGTACATCCTTAGGGGGTGAGGACCTTCCGACCTCTTAACCACGAAGGGCGTCGAGCCGTTGGTTGCTGCTCGGGTTTCGCAACGTCGCGCTCAAAGTTCGTAAGGGTCCGTGCTCAAGAGGGGGAGGGTCGTACCATTCGTGCTCAAGAGGGGGAGGGTTGTACCATTCGTGCTCAAGAGGGGGAGGGTCGTACCATTCGTGCTCAAGATTGTTAAGTGGGGGAGGCGGGGTGGAAATGGGGGTTAAGTGTTCCAGCCACTGAGGACGGGCAAGCTATATAGCCTCGTCCGTAACCATCATCCACTTCGGCCTGAATGCTAATAGAGGAGGAGACGCCATATCCTTAGTCCGTCGCCGTGGACGTTTCAGGGTCGATTTCCACATGAAGGCTGGCGCTGTGGATGGCCTCGCCTGCAGTTACGCACACCCATCCTCACTCCGTCCGCCTGACGCTGCTGGAGGGAACTATTCATTACGTCCTCAGGTGACAGCAGGCTGGTCTCAAGATAAGGGATCCTGCGGTGGTCAGCCCAACCCTGCCACCCCTTCTTTTTCTCTCTCATCTTCGGAGAACTTGAAATCTACGCTGTTCCGTTGCTCTGGCATCAGGACTGCGTTACGCCTCTGCGTTTTTGTTTTTGTTTTTTATTGTTGTTGCTGGCCGGGCGTAAGCGTCAGAATTAAGTGCAGTGCTACATTCTTCCTATCTTGGTGGTCGGACTCTGGCAAGGGGGCTACTTTTGTCCCGTTGATTCAGCACGCAAGCGAGAATGGCTACGCCCCTGTGTGGCTGGGTCTTGTTTAAGCGTATGGGCAAGCGCTATTCTTAGCAACACAGTGCGACGGTTCACTCTAACTACAGTACGTGGATATGGTTGAAACGATACAACTATCTGCTGAAGGAGTTTATTGAGAAGAGAAGAGACTCCTGGGGCATGAAGTGTGTGTGTGTGTGTGTATATATATATATATATATATATATATATATATATATATATATATATATATATATATA
>JAYMFT010315103.1:0-10070 GCA_038088735.1 Panulirus argus | reverse complement strand
GTGACCTAACCCTTGCATAGCTTTGTACTCTCTCTCATTCTGCTGAAGAGGGTCTCAGGATGTAGACCGAAATTATATAGAACTCCTGTTATTCCGCTTTTTACTCTTCGAATAGTGGGTTTTTGTGGAATTGATAATAGTGACATTGCTATTTATTGCTTCATATCTATCTATCTATCTATCTATATATATATATATATATATATATATATATAACCTCAGGAGCAAAGAAAGAAAAGCTGCAAGATCCTCCATATATTACATCTTCAGACAAAGTGACAGGAGCAGGTTACATCAGATGTATATATATACATAGGAACACAGACACATTCATGGGAAGGTGATCTATGGTAAACCGTGGGTAGGAAATCATACCTGACTTTTGCCTAACAACATGTGGGTCAGGGTGGCAAATACATATTCCGCAGATGAGATCCGCCTTCAGCTTGTTACATGAAAGATGGCCATAGCTCAAACCAATCCCATTTTTTCTTTTAAATGATCCCGCCATGAAAATAAGATTCCACGACATTTCCTTATCTTTTTTTTCCAGAACACAGTGTGTGTTTTACCCCACGTTTGTGTGCAGGTTATGAGTTGGCTTTATGCTGGAATTAGGGGTTACTGTGTTGGCGCGTTTGTTATACACTGAGCGTGTTTTGCTCGTCCCATTCTTAAATTTACGGACATGCGTCCGGGCCATCCCGACACCGTGGATGATGCTACCACCTGCAGGTCTCTGTTTCTTATGGTGTTATATACGACAGAAGCTCTCAGCATGAAAGAGTTTAAAGAAAAATTGAGTTTTCATTAACCTATGAACTCCGTTATGTAACTGAAGTGGATAATATGACACCTTGAAGAGCTATATTCTAAGTGATTATAAGATCCTTATCTCTTGCGTGCGTTTCAGGAGCTGGAACTCAAACAAATAAAGACATCCAGTAGAGGGCTTGGAAGATGAGGTAAGTCACGCCCAGAGAGAAGCGGGCAGCTCTCAGCACATTGTCGTTCGAGCCTAGCCACGCCCTCAACGTTCTGGTACGCTTGGCTCCTCCTGGTTGAAAGACCCGGACGGCATCTCCCCGACTGGTCGCCAGGTGCACCATGATGACCACCGTGAAGAAGGATATGCTGAAGATGAACCAGAAGTCGATGTACTTGAGGTACGCGGTCTTGGGCAGGCCGGACTGGATCTCGGTGTAGAGGGAGACCAGAACCAGCATGGTGGTCAGGCTCATGACGCCTCGGTCCTGGAAGTCCTGCGCCGGGATGGAGAGGGTGAAGTAGCCGATGGCGTGGAGGAAGACGGTAGGCAGGTAGGTGGAGAAGAGGTGGTAGGCAGGGCGGCGTGTCAGCGTGAACCTCGCGGTCACCAAGCGGGACTGGTTCTTCAGGCTAGATCGCCACACACGCCATGGCAGGAACACCGGTGGATGGGAGACAAAGTGAAATGGCGTTAGCTTTCTGTTCTAGTGACTGATCTGTGCATAATATCAAACACACACACACACACTCTGATAAGACACTGGTTAATCCCCATCATATATCCAAATGAATGCCTTCCTCGGATTAGCTAATAGATACATAACAGCCTCATCCCGCGTTAGGCTAAGCATGCACATGAATGTTTTCTTTTGGTTAGCTAATATATTCTTGTGTGTTCCATCTACAGTCTAACAAAAGCGGTACTTCAGTCGTAAAGAATCTGATATAACAAGGTTTTGCACATATAGACATATCAGCATTTACAAATACATAACAAGAAGGTGTCTCTTATCATCATTCCTGTGGATATGGATAGATAGACAGGTAGATAATTTTGTGTGTGTGTGTGTGTGTGTGTGTAACAGAGAGAGACTGATTTCCCCGCGATTCTTCTTTCCAGTGATCACAATTGTGTACCATTATTATGTTTCCAGGCCGAACAAACTAAAATGTGTTTAATAAAGTATACATTTGGTGTGATATATATATATATATATATATATATATCACTATACATAGCTGAATGAGCAGCACTCTCTACAATCACTTACTCAAGCGTGATATGGTCCATGTAAAACTCTGCCATTTTCACAAGATCTAGATCGCTTGGGCCACCGTCTGGCTGTTGCCTTTGAGGTCCTGAGCCGTCCAAGTGCGGCTGCAGGTAGGTGTAGGTAAGCAGGTCCTCGGGGGCATTCGTGACCTCCAGCGTGATAGCGCAAGTCTGGGTATCGAAGGGGTATCTGCTCAAGTGGAAGGAGCACCAGAGGCGGCTCTCGTACTCCAGCGTGTACTCCAAGCTGGTGTCCTCTCCAGAGTACACGTAATCTGCGGGAGTGCAGACGTATCTTAGATGCGGGCATTGCGATTGTATTCGTACACATAGAAAGATTGCCAGGCTGAAAAGAATTTTGTACTGTAACACATACAGCGAAAGAATGTCAGTCTCGATCTCTGTGAGAAGGTAATGCCAAAACTTGTCAGCAATTAGTGAGGCTCGCTTCAGCAGCCGCTTGAATTAGTAGTGTTGAGGTTATGGGCAAGAGGAGTGTTACTACTGTTGGTGACGATGGAGCTGATGAGGAAAGCGGTGCTGGGGTGAAAATGAAGTTGGTGTTAGCCGAGTGATTAGTACGTTGTGCCGGTGCTGTAAGCAGCCGCTGCTGTTGGTGATGTCGCTAATGTTGGCGACTACCAATTTTTTGTTTTTCTAGAGAGAACTCGGGAACTGAACCTGTGCCGCTGTCTTTGCCTGCGACCTCCTTCAGCGCTCTCAGCTGGGCCACGGGCGACACTAACCCAGCCAGACGACTCTGATTCACCACCTGAAAGGGAAGAGCAGTTATAGTGCAAGGCTTTTGAGTTCGCGTGCAGTAATACTCGAGACAACTTATTCCCTGTGAATATATATATATATATATATATATATATATATATATATATATATATATATATATATATATATATGTAGGTGTTACCAGCTTCCGCCTACTCGAGGTTACGCCACGAGTGAAAAGTCAGCTCTCGCTAGGCTGTGTCATTTGGGAGCACGGTCTCGTCAAAGAACTTCTCTCTCCAAAGGAGACAACAACATTTTCCTGCTACTGGATGTAGCGCAGCCTTGGATTACAGGATCCTCTTGGAAAGGTCATGTGCAACACCAGGACTCTTTCATAGAATTTGGTCGTAGGATGAATAATAAGTAAAAGTGAATTAACCATTCTTCACCCTACCTTGATATTCGGCAGCCATATGGAATTTACATCGCTGAGTTGGAGCACGTTGTGCTGGGGCTGGTCCCTGAGGTTGGTGAAGACAAGGCGGTGGTCCCTCCAGCAGATCTTCAGGGTGAACGCAACGCTAACCAGCATCGACATCAGGTCGACAGAGGCGATCTGCAAGAAGGGAAGGAGAACTAATTGATCCCAATGGCCTGTGTGTTCGAAACGTACCGTTGATTTATATTGGACATTTGGTTGTACAGTATTGCTTGCGTCACTGTGTGTGTAAATGTACGTATTGCAGGTGTTTATGAGAATTTCTACGATGCAATGACGCGAGAGAAGATCTATTCTGCAGCTTTTATAGAACACAGAATCCCCGTCCAGTCTCCCTTTGATTTATGATTAATCGTGGATCAAATTCTGTTGATATCTGCTTGAGTCGTTAGTGAAATTTGACTCACTGTCACCCATTATCATCTTCAAAATCGGAAAGAAATATATGTATGTGCATTGAAATCCAGTCAGTTTAAGAGAAAAAAAGGACGCAAAACAGTCCTAAGTTAATAGTTATATACCCATAACATATAAGTTTAGTCGAGTGAAAGAGTTGGCGTTTTCAACATGATTACGGGACTTACCTAAGCCTGAGCTTTAACAGTAACTCGGCTCTCATCTGCAATGCTTACCCTCGTAAGCTTGAGCGACAGGCCAAGATAGAGCTTGGGATGGACAGGCGACAAAGAGCTTTGGTAGCTGCGTGGCAAGTGCACCAGATGGCAGTCTATTTCATCGCTGTCGTCCTCACAGTCCGACACAAGGGAACAGCGTCGGCTCAAGGGGACACAGCCACCGCTCCAGCAGCTGAAGTACCCGGGTTGGCACAAGCTTAGTGTAAGGTATCTGGGGCCATTATTTGAGGCTTCCTTGCCACACACCACCTCGCTGTTAGTGATCCGCCACTTGTGACGACCTAGCGGCAGATCGGGACTGGTGATAGAGGCGACGGGGTCTTTGGACACCGAGTGCTCCAAGTACCACACGCTGTCGTCGTAACGCTGCACCTTGAGTCCGGTTGGGCCGTGCATGTAGAATGACCCGTTCGAATTGCCTCGAGGGTAGAAAATGGAGTGATCATTTGACCTGCCGTCTTCACCCTCACAGAGTCCCTGCATGTAGATCTTGGTCGTATTCTTCTTCCCGAGACATAGCACACAGGCACTAAAAGCGGCATCTGTGTTCTGCCTCTTTCCATACCCATCCATCTGGGGGTATTTACTTCCCCTGGCTTGGCGCGGCGGAGGCAACGAGTTCGAAGCTCGGCATCTCCCTCCCTCCTGGACCTGACGCGTGTTCCCATCATGCTCCTCCGCGTCTAACCAGATGACTGGCGCCGCCGTGTAGAACACGCGGCATCCCTGAGCATGTTTATTGATGAGGGATGTGACACGAGAAACCTCCTCGGCAGACTTGGGCAGTGGAAGGCGCATTCCCAAGCTGTGGCAGAACATTCGGGCTTGGCAGAACGGCATTTGCGTCTGCACAAGTAACCCATAGGCCTCATGCGTCTCCTTGCAGGCGTCGCCCTCCCTCACCTGCACGTTGCCATGAATCCGCCAAGGAATGTGGCTCCACGTTAGGAGACTTCCTCCAGGGAGTATACAGTCATTTAGGGCTGCCAGCTCCTGAGGGCTCAGGGATTTAGGCCAAAGATTGAGATCTGCGACGGAGCCTCGGTATGCCTGAAGGGCCGAAAACCCTCCTCCAAGGGTGTCTTGCTCGTTCCCAAGGACGAGGGTGCCGTTCAAGGGCAAAGAGAAAGTCGTGTTGCTTTTCACTAGGTCTTCCCCGTCTAGGGTAAGTACGAATCGACCGCTCGCCTGTTGTATACACAGGAGATACCAACGGAGGGGTTCCATCTCCCCGTCCACGGCCCATCTATTCCTTCCCATACGCACTTCCACAGTCCCAGTGAAGAAGCCTGAAATGGTACAAGTGGTTGTAGGATGCGACAAGAACGAAGATGGAAAAGCGGAGATATCACAGCTTACCTCAGCTGGTATGGTCATCGATGCTGTCGGGCAGCTGAACGCCTGTGCAAGTCTTTATTGTGGTGCGATTGTTCTTCGGAATCGTGCGTAGGTATATAAACTATCTACAATAAAGAAGCTCTTTATTTATCTTTCATTAATTAAAAGTGTGTGTGTGTGTGTCGACTAAATTATCCTAAATGTGACTGGATTAGTATCCAGGCGTAATACATGTGATCCCATCTCTCTGCATAAGGAAATACTGTGTACGGTATGAAATCCAGCGTATTATCTCCCAACGGTTTTGACACACACTTCAACACATATATCACAGTGAACTACGGTGGAGAATTTACGAAAGAAACCTAGGGTGGAGAATCAAAAGAAAGATATCTTGGTTGGAGGATTCAAGAAAGAAACCTAGTGTGAAAGATTTACAGTAGGAAGAGAAGTCTTCCGATAACTCACCAATATAGAGGACGTTTGTATGGTAGTCGTTGACAGCATAACTCAGAACAATTGTCTTTTCAAAGAGAACGTCAGTATTCGTCCAGAAGCAGAGGGTAAAAGAATCCAAGTATTTGTCCTGGAATTGTGATGTGGGCTTTGATCCCTTAGTTAAGCTGATGTCTTCTTCGTCTCTCGTATAACTGTCGGTATCTGTTACTTCCTCTGTTTCTCCTTGGATTCCTTCTATATCCTCCACTTTCCAGTCCTTCTGTTCCCTCTGCTTTAAGTCCGTTTTATCTCGTAGTCCGCCGGTAGAGTCGCTCGCGCTGTCGCTACCATGACCTGTCCCCAAGTGGCTCCCGTCTCCAGAAGAAGGCTCCGGTGCCGCACACCGACGTGGGTCTCCGGAGGCCGTGCTGAGATTCACCTTGAGTGGGAGGTATGCCTCTGGCTGGAGACAGCCCAGAGCGTGTAGGCGGGAGAGGAGGAGGTCGAGGTGAGATACCTGGATGCGTGTGACCGCGTCAGGCACACCGTCCGGACCGATGTGGTAGATCTTGCCGGACCCACACGAATCGGTCACCGCAGCTGGGGAAGTAACGAGCGAGAAAGTAAGTTAGGGTTTGCTGGTCACTGGTGTTTGCCTCCTCAACATTAACATGATTAATCATTGATTAGTTAACTGATCATTTGGGACAAATGGATTCTACGAAGAAAAAGTATTTCTGAACGGTATGAAACTCCCATTTTTCGCCATCTCCGTGTATTTCCATTCTGGTTCATAACTTATTCTCTTGTCCATCCATCCATCCATTACTGTACATGTAGCTTTATTAATATTGATATCACTGGCACGCAGTTTGAAAGTTCAGTGCGCATGCTCTTTGCTAATATACACTCTGGAGTGAAATTGGCCACAAATAGTGTATGGTTGAAATATACCCAAAAAGAAAAAAATAAATGAATACTTAATACTCTGTAACACTGTATATATATTATAATCGACTGCCTTTCCCGCTTTAGCGAGGTAGCTCCAGGAACAGGCGAAGAAAGGCCACATCCACTCACATCCATTCTCTAGCTCTCATGTTTAAAGCACCGAAATCACAGCTCCTTTTCCACTACCACGCCCCACAGACCTTTCTATGGTTTACTCCGGACGCTTCATGTGCCCTGTTTCATAAACACATACATACATTCTCACACACACACGCGCGTTTCTTCCTTGTTTATCAACTGACTTTTATATTTCTCTTTCTTGTATCTCCCCTGATGTGATCAATACACGAAAATGCACTTGGGAACTTGTCGTGTTTCATTTCTCCGTGGATCAGAAGGAATATATATATGCCTTTCGTCAACTGACGGAGACACATCCTCGCCGAAGGTGAACAGGTTGTCCTTCTGCCTACCTATGCAACATGCTCCAGTCTGTCTGATAAATAGTCAGTCAGAACTGAATGTAGTGATGTATCACAAGAAGTAATTCTAACGCACTAAATTCATTCTTACCGAGCACCATAAGGATACAGATCAGGTTCATTGCGGTGTGATACCCTCTAGATTGCGTCTAGGATTACTTCCTTTGGTGTAAAAGCAGGCAAATGCGCCTTCAGTATCTGGTAGTTCCCTAATGTACTGTGAATAACACCAATTCCATTTCCCGCAGGGAGTTAATGGAAATGGTATCACCTGGTTATCACACAGCGCCGTTTACACTCGTCTGTTTTGCTCTATTACCCTCACGAGAGCGATGTTTCTATACAGAAGCCCTGTCACAACACAAACACCGCGGGTTAATATTACCACCCTCAGAGCGTCAACGCGCAGACGGGTATGCTACGTCTGACCAACTCATCACCGAGGAGTCAAGTCATTCACTCGCGAGTTCTCGTCAACAACTTTACACTCAACGCGGTTTTATGAGGAGTGATCAAGGCGAGGAATTTGCTCTCTCTCTATTCCCAGCAGTCGTTGCTCATCAGCATATAATGAAGCGACTGATCAAAGATGGAACGGGAGACCGCAGCGCCAATGGTCCGGCGTGCGAGGCCACGGACGTCCCAGCGTTGACTAAGAACATGCCACCTCCCTGGCCCGTAGCGTAAGAATTATTCATTACCTTGTCTTTGCCTAATGACTATTGGCTGGAAATACATTACCATTATGTACGCTAATGTTCGAGGTCCACGCTGATGATGAATGGCTCCGGTGAAAGAGGCCCTCGAATGAAATAAGAATCGTGCAAACACATTAAGGTCACGGCGCTGCGCGGGGGTGCACATGCATACGTTCCAGTCATTTGACAAGTGAAACTCATTATTAAGTCTTCCAGGTAACGTTCAGTGATCGGGATCTATACAGCGCCTCTTCCTATCCTAGCCTCCGGAGCTCCAACCTCCCAGAAATGTGAGAGAGAGAGAATGGTTTTACAGTTGGCCGAAGGGCTCCCCCTGCTGTGGACGGCGTGAATTTTGCGCGTTAAAGAACTGCTGCGTAAAACGAGGTTTGAATGGTATCGATGTAACACGGATTTCATTTCCAGTTAATGCGGCGGGCGTGGATGTGGAGAGAAAGGTTTTTGGCCGAGGGATTCTCAGTGTTAGCCTTGGAGGATTTTGGCTTTTATCTTTTCTCTTTTTTCCTGCGTTTTCTCTTCCTCTCACTCTCTTTTTTTTCATTTCCGAAAATATTTTTTTTGGGGAAATATATAGCTTTTGATATTCGTACTTTCTTCTCTCGTTCTGTGTTCTTACACATGGTTATATGTCTATGTATGTATGTATGTATGCATCTATCAGTCTATCAGTCTATCCATTTATCTATCTGTCTATCTATCCCACACACGCTATCAGCTACTCTGTGCACTGCTGTTTACGCTATCACCTCCCGAGAGAAGTACGTTTCTGCCCTGACGCCTTGCCCACGAAATACCAAGAATTCGCATGTATTACCGCCCGTCAAGCTCGTCAAAGTCCCGACGCGAAGAGTATGCTTAAAGAACTCGTTATATCGAGAAGTCAAGCAACACAAGCTTCTCCCTTGCCAGTATATACTTAACGTGGTTCTTTGAACCACCAAGGCATGGATGATCAGTCTCAATATTCGTTGTCCATCGGCAGAATACTGTAGAACAGCAGAACAAAGGTCATCTCGACTGTAAGACTGTAACACTAATTCATCGTGTGTGTGTGTGTGTGTGTGTCCTCTGATGCCCAGACGCGTAGCAGAAGCCATTCCGGAGCTCCGGGCTCCCAGCACACACACACACACACACACACACACACACCGTGAACCGGTCTACATTACCTAATGAATGTTGACTATGACCACAGCAGTTCGTCTTACTAGAGGCACATTACTGTCGTTGGCTGCCGTGTTCGAGTTCCACTTCGGTGATTAATGATCCCCGGGAAAGAGTCACTGGCCTGAAGGTAATGATACTGTGAACACATTAAGGTAGTCTTTTCATTACCCACATTTGGTGTTTCAGGGAACGATCAGTTATCATGCACTGCAGCATGCACAAACCCCCTCCACATCCTCCAGCTCACCTTACACCTTCAGAGCAGTGGAGAATTGTTACCTGGGATCTCCTTCCCAGGGGCTGCTGCAGTCCAGAGGGTTGCGCCCCCTCCGGTATAGCAGGGGAAGCATGAACTCCTTGTGGAGTGAGAAGTTCTCCGTGACGAGACTTGTTAATCTCGATGGCACAGCCTCGCCAAAGGTGACTTTTCGCTCACGCTGGCACACCTCTCTCTCTCTCTCTCTCTCTCTCTCTCTCTCTCTCTCTCTCTCTCTCGCCATCTATCATCGGACACGAAGTTTAGAATCCAAATCGTTATGGCTAATATGCTGGCTAGGCGCGGCATTGTTGTTTAACCATGCTCAAAGAATACGATCCTGTTCGGAAAACGACATGTTTACACAACCATGTTGTTGTTAAGGGCAGTTCATCAGACATAAAATAAGGTGTAGGCGCTGGAAATACAGCTTTTTGTGCTGGAAATCAAAAAATGTTTCAGGGCAAGTGAGACCGACCGTGTCTGGTTGCTTTCATCCGCGTCCCAAAGTAGCTGGTGGTGTAATCCTCTGGTGCGTCAGCCGGTCCGTCTCTGTGTGATATTACCCACCAAGGTCTTTAACGGGCACAATCAGCCAACAGCAGAAGGCGAATGACCAAAGTCTGGCTTCATTCCCATGGATTCTTTTCCATTTTCTTGTTTCAGTTCAGTGAAGTTTTTTTTCCTAGTGTAAAAACTTGCTTTGAACTTTATGTTGATGAGCATAACTTGTATCTTCCCTGATGATGTGATCATTACATGAAAGTGCACTTGGGAACTTATCATGTTTCATTTTCTTGTGGACTTCCAATATATAT
>JAYMFT010315092.1:0-10070 GCA_038088735.1 Panulirus argus | reverse complement strand
TACATATATATATATATATATATATATATATATATATATATATATATATATATATATATATATATATAGGCATTCAGTCGCCCATGTCGTCTCTGGCAACAAGAAGAAAAGAGAAAAGTAGAGGGAGTGCTGACGCGCTCAATGACCCTGGCAATCGATAGGCCTGAAGCCCAGGTACCCACTCTATCAAAGCTGATCCCGCTCTCTGTCCCACACGCCTGAAAAGTACTCGAACTCCACATATCTTAGAAGTATCCCAACATTGCCCTGGATAGTCGAGGAGGATCTTAACTTTGCCCCAGACACAGGAAAAGTATCTTAACTTTACCCCCCAGCTACTTGAAAAGTACCCTAAATTTGCCCCCAGATAGTCGAGAAGTATCCCAACTTCGCCTACAGTAACTAGTTCACCCACTGTGCATGTCGATAAATTATTCAGCCGCTGCGATCCCAGTTGCTGCTGGAGCCTTTGTGCGCTCTCTATCCTCTTTTGCGCCTCCGTCCACATGATGGGTACGAGTGCACAATAAATTCGCCGCGTTTTTGCGCCAGAAATGAAAGATTCAGTGGCTGGCTGGTTCTCTCTCTCTCTCTCTGAACGGCCAGAGTAGTGCCACAGCTTTAAGTGTAGTGATGCGGGCAGCAACGAAGCGACTCTTGAAAGACCAGACCAAAATAATGTAATATTGAGATGTAACGGCACTTTGTGATTCTGCAGTATGGAGTTTAGGGGAAGAGAATACAGAATTTATGTATACTATGCATGGCTACGATTATGTAATTTCGGGGTCGCTTAGGATGGATTAAATCTCAGCCTTTTCCACGAGTAAGATACACGAGTATTTGGGTTAGAAGGACGGGGCATTGTAGAGGCCACACTGCTGTTTACTTTTTCAAGTCCAGCTGTCACACAGGACTGTGAGGAGAGAGAGGGTGTGGGGGGGAGGACTTGGAGGAGGAGGAGGAGGAGGAGGAGCATCACCTCTGCCTCCAGAGAGAGAGAAAGGTCCACCGGGGTCATATTTCATGTGTCAGGTGTGAAGTTCCGCTGCAAATCATTCGAAAAGGATAGATAGCCAGTCGAAGGAAAGGGGCTTTAGTTCTGTTTTGCTGACACACACACACGCACGCACACACACACACACACACACACACACACACACACACACACACACACACACATAACATACCCATATTCAAATTGTCAGTGATTTCGTCATCCTTCTTGAATTAACTCCTCCTCTGAATGATGGCATTATGTAGGTATGGCTGGAGTGGAGAAACTGATTGATCATTAAGAATTAGCAGTAGATCAAACATTTGCATGCAGCATTCTCAGGGGAACAATTATTACTTCCATGGCTCTACACTCCCTTTGATACGCTTTCTAAACAGTCTGAAACATGTGTACAAGAAATAACCTCCTGTATGAAACAAACTAAACATTATCACATAACCGAACACGAACATCCACAAACACCACTCGTGTAAATAAATACATTCGCTAGTATTTGAGTATATATATATATGTACATATAGCTATACGCGCAGAGCCACACCCACCAACATTTTCAAAAATCAGTTTCCTCTCCGAAATGCTACCTGATCACAGTCATTTGCGAGAAGGATCGTCCCTGCTTCACTAATTAATAAGTCTAAGATAAGTAGTCCTCTATCTTGCTCCACTGCAGGCAGATGCATCATGGCACACCAGCTCTGAATAAGAATTTATGAAGGATAATTGGATAATGCTCTTCATTATATGAAATAAAAACAACAAAGGATTGCATTAGATGTAAGCTTTTGCCTACCACAAGGGGTATCAATTCATCTTTTACTACCATATACGAGCCAAAGAGCAAGAAGTCGTCGAAATTCTTCGAAAGTTTATTCAGGAAGTCAAAGAAATCTATGTACAACGGGGGACTTGCAGTATAAATTCTTTGTCATACGAGAACACTGATTTAAAGACACCTAAACTGTAGTGACCCGGGATGCTTTCCACACCCAGCCTCGATCATTTGACCTCCTGACTTTGTTTGACCTTTGTCCTTTCGGTCCCAGGATCACACTGAGTGGGATACATATAGGTTGAATGCTTCATATCAAATCTAAACTTTGGAACGGCTTTCTTTTTTTTTATCATGCTGTGAGGTTCGACTGACAGATGGACAGACAGACTGGCAGAGAGACAGACAGATTAATACGAGATGCGAAGTGCCTTGTATGCACAACAGGTCGTGAATAAGGCAGCGCAGCTTGACCTTATTTCTGATATCCATTATATTCTCTAATCTTCAAAGGAAGCAGATAATAATTCAATTGTTATGGACTCCTGTATTGCAGACTCTAGTCGACAAAGGTTGATTAGAATCGATCAACGAGTGGACTGAATGCCCAACATGTATGACTTGGAGCAGGAAAATTCTGCCTTTGTATATTTCAGACTCGAAACTTAAAAGTCAGTTGACTCTCTGAGCTTCCAACATTAAGGTAATTCAGCGATCTAATTCTGGCTCAATCATCGCAAAATATACGATCGCATTAACTAAATACTACCCACGAGTAATTACCTCGGATGATTGTTTGCTGAAGCACCAGTTAACATAACAAGTGACGCCGTAACGAGGGCTAACTGGCGGACTGGCCAGGAAAACGCACCGTCTAGTTTACTTCAGGTGACTGATATCTTGCAACGTAAACCCGTCTGGTATGCTGCTTCAGGGAACGAGTGTCTTTTTTTTTCATCATACACACACCCACGCCCACATACACACATATATATATATACATATATGATGTATAAAAAAAGAAAGAAAAAGAAAGATCAGAATACTCTTACCCATTACCACCTTAAAGAAGTTTGGAAACTTTTCGGTACTTATGAGTGATCTCTGACGACCTCTTTTATTGGACCATTTCCAAGTTGTTATCGGGAACCCAAATTACATGTAAAAAGAAAGTTACATATGGGGGGCCAAGGAGGAGTTTTATTATGAGGTATTAAAGTATCAAAGTATTTGAAAGTTTTAACTACTTGGGAAGAGATTTTTCTTACAGACGGAGGGAAGAAAACACGAATTTGTAAAAGGGTGATAAAAGAAAGAGGAGGAGGAGGAGGAGGAGGAGGAGGAGGAGGAGAGGAACCCAGCACAGTCTTGAGAGAGGTGGGACACAGTATTTGAGAGTACGTTAAGCAGACAATATTGTATAAAAACCCTGGCTTTGAGAAAGCGTTTGGCAGACTGTGTTGTCTTCCAGATTATTAAGAAGTAAAAGAAGACATTTACGAAACATTCTGTTGCACATGTTTACATTCTATATCATAATATCCTTTTTGTAGCAAAGATTTACAGAGATATTGCGAGACAAAGCGTAGTACAAATGCATAGACGAATGTAGTGATTTCTAAAATGAGATAAGGAAAGACGGGGAAGGGGGTTTGTCAGGTGGCCACATATTGATTAAAGGTGACCACATATTGATTAAAGTTCGAAAAGCAAAATTTAAAGTCTATTCTGTAAGATAGGAATGCGTTGCTGGAGATCTCGTCACCTGAAGGCAGGACAGTTTCCCTGACAAATGAGGGATACCACTCTCGTCACGAGACACTAAAGTAATTAGATTCACAGGAGCCCGCCTTTGGGACTAGTGTCGCTATAGGTATGGCGTGTGTCTCCTACAAAGGGTATTCGTAAGTGACCCCATACGAGGTAAATTCACGATGTCTCGTTGCAAAGAGGAACAGTTCCACTACCACCTACATGAATCTAGGAGGCATAGGACACCACACACTACCACTAATACGCCACACAAACTAAAACCGCAAACCGCTACCACCACAGCACACACAACCATCAGCAAACAACGGTCTACAGTAAACACAGCGCAGACAAACACCATTGCCACTGTCCCTAACAGCAAAAATTCATCAACACAACAGAAATCATTCCAAGAACGTCATAAACAAACCAACAGCACATCCCATCCTAGAGGCAACACACCACAAAGTGTTATCATCCACAACAGACAACCAATACCACATTAATATGCACCACTAATACAAGACAGTCAAACATCTACAGAGGAGATTAATCTCACCACAACACTACTTCCCACAATGGGCACGACAAATTCCTAAATCTCAAGTTGAGGTACCGGATCACTGAACGAGCTGAACCATTAGTCCACAAGCGAGAGAAGAGTCGAAGCTTCGTATATGCAGTGAGAGTGTATATGTTCTGAGGATCATCTTGGACACATGAAGAAGATTCATGTTTTTAAGCTTATTCGACTGGTAATTATGATTTGAAAGCTGATGGCCCTGATAGTTTACAGGGCATAATAAACCCAGTTATCCTACAAGCCAGTCGAATAGATTCGAACTCAGTTCGAACTCTCTTTCATAATACTCGTAGACGAATATTGTTATGTGGGAACTCGATCCTGCAAACTTCAATGGAGAGAACTAGTATTCTCATAGTAAATTAGGGCCTCATTTTCATCCATTAATGGTGCCATGGTGTTCTTAGGGATTCTAATGTTCCTTATATATTTGTGAAATTCCCCTGGGTCACTTTCAACGTTCTTTTCAAGTTTTGGTGTAGGCAGTGTACAAAGAAATATGGAATCTCTTTTCCAGGCGATACTCATAATGTACTTCCCATTCTTGCCCATATTCTAAGGGTTTACAACTCCTTTAAGAAGGCTTGTGAGTATATAATGGATTTTTGAGTATGGGAAGACATAATGTATATATAGCTCAAGGGAATATTGTTTATATGATACATTAACAAGGAATTTATAGGTGAGAAATTACAAACATCTCGTGGAAAGTTTATCTAGAGAAAGATATCAAATGCATATCTATGAGTTTGGAAGGTTACTCAGAATGGATAAATGAAGCGTCATACAGGCAGAAAAAATACACCTGTAGGACAGAATAGTCATCAGATAGTGATACTAAAACGCCTCAAAATATAAAAATATTCTCGCTTCGAGTAAACGTCAAAGTCAAAACAGAATGATTATCATAATGGATGGGTTCTCATTCTTTAAGGTTGATATATATATTATAAAAGAATAGCCAGAGTCTAAAATCTTACATGAATAATGGATAAATGAAATTTGAAAGAAATATATATGTTTTTTGGATCAATGAATCATTAACTGCTTGATGGTCTGAAAATATTTCGAGTACACGAGAATACTTTACTTAGAACCAACACTGATTCAGGACGACTGTTCTATGTTCCGTGAACACATTGTCTTTGGTGCGGCAACCTGTCTGTCTACCAGCCGGCCTCTGGAGACACGGTTATCAAAGGTGCATGCGGTCGCGGACGCACATGCGGCCTGCCTGCAGATTCGCATGACTGACTGGAGTGTGAGAGGAATACAAGTAGATTAGTATTTGATGTACAGAAGTTGTTGGGTATTTCTCCTGTCGCTTTTGCGTTATACAGAGGTTTTGATATAGGAAATTCCTGTTAATAGAATCTAATGTTAAAGATCGTCTGAATCAATTATGGTATGTATATATATCATATGCCACTCGTAGTCTAAGGGGTGATGCCAATAACATGATATACGCATTCGAACTTGTTCGTCATAAGGACGAATTATCAGGAACTAGCTCATTAAAAACATTCTTGTGTCTTCATGTACCTACTCCGAGAGGCAATATCTACTCTGACCAGTGAGAAATACGTGTTGTCATTAGTACAGGAACTAGTATGTCGTTTTCTCTCAAGAAATTCTTCAGCGACGCAACATCTTCCCTTAGGAGAAAGAGTCTCATCTGACCTGACACTATCATCTCGTTTTCCATTCTCTCTTTCTTTTTTTTTTTCACAGTCTCTTCACACGTCTTTGCTTCATCCTCCACCCCCTATCACGCTCTCTCTCTCTCTCTCTCTCTCTCTCTCTCTCTCTCTCTCTCTCTCCCTCTCTCTCTCTCTCTCTCTCTTCTTCACCTCATCGCCTCAATTCCCCCTTTGCACCAGTTCCGGCTGAGAGCAGTTTCTCCAAACCGCCGCCAAGTATCGCTGGGGAATTTTCAAACTAGCCCCGGGAGGCGACAGAGCGACGGAGGCCACTCGTGGAAAACTAAAGGAACACAGCATTACTTGGGAGGGTTCGCTGGAGATGCCTGCACTCTCCCAGAAGAACCCCTCTCCCTCTCTCTCCCTCCCTCTCCCTCCCTGGGGGTGTCGGACCTACGTACAAAGGGTGGGTGTAGAATGCTTGCTGTTACGTACGGTGGGCTATACCGAACTTCGTCAATATTTCTAAGGGGTAATTAGAAAAGAGTAATGTGTGTTTAGATCAGTCGACCCAGAGTTGTCAGACACACACACACACACACATATATAAAAATATATATGAAATTATAGTCTCTTTTGATTATGATAGAGTAATATCGTAAATCTATACTAGTGCTTTTGCATTTGAATACTTGGCTAAAACACTGTTGATGCCCATGCAATAACCGAAGGCAAAACCAGAGAGTAAAAAAATCTAGCCGAAAAAAATATCCGAATGCAATTTGCAGAAATGGAAGCCGAGAATAAGCAACAAATCTGACGTGAAATGCAGAACTCTCTCTCTCTCTCTCTCTCTCTCTAGCGTCACACGCTAACCCCTCTCTCTCATGGCAAAACCCCGTCGTAGGTATTCCTTGGAAAGTAATTCTCACTCTCTCTGTCTGTCTGTCTGTCTGTCTGTCTCTCTCTTTCACTTGTACCGACTCACTCAGCACATTCCTATCGTTTCGCCAACTATCACATTAAGCGCAATACACACTCGTCATTTTTAGCTTTCGGCTCCATCGTCTTGGGAGGAGACAAAAAAAAAATAACTTCCATTTCTATATTATCAATGGGGAAAAAAAAAAAAAAAGGACGGGGTGGGGGGGGGGGGGGGGGCGGAAAAAAAACACGAACTTATACATCCTCCCAAGAATTAAATCCTCGCGCTGTCCGACAAACCCCAAGTGTGGAAAATGTTGGATAGCGAGATATGCAAATCAGGATTGTAGAGCTGCTGTGTATACATTATGTGTCCCGAGGAAGGATATATTTTACGGGCACACACACACACACACGCATTCGCTGAGAGGAACTGCTTAGCGCAGATGGCGTGCTTTTGGACAATGGATTATGAGCGTACATGATGTGAGTGCAAGAGACATGTGAGTGCATTTTGGAACACGAGAGACAGACAGACAGACAGAGAATATGTGTCTATGTACTTATGAGACTTATGAGTATCCACGACGAGATGTCGCATTGTGGAAAAAGTTAGTGATATATTGAAGTGTGTGTGAGATAGAGAGTATCAGACAAACAGACGAACAGACAAACCGACAGACAGATAGGCTTAAGGAAAATAAAAACAGAAAACTGCCTTTACTCACCATCTCCTTGATGCTAGCAACAATGGACAGACGTTCCTTTTACTATACAGTGTGTGTGTACGTGTGTGTGTGTGTGTGTGTGTGTGTGTGTGTTCCTCCAACCCATACAGAAGCCGAGATAGTGAGGATGCAATTTATGATGCACATTCGGGAAAACATCGCTGTTATACGTGGGGCTCTTGTGATAGGGAAGTAAAGCTGAACCTTTGCAAATTAGCACCAATCAGTGTCTCTCTCTGCTTGATAACGTTGTCTGTTCCTCACATTTTCATTTTCATTCTTTTGCCTCAGCTGCTTTGCTCTGGTTGTTCGATCGAAGAATCAAGTCCTCTTAGACCCCACAAAAGGAATCCTGGATTCACGTTATGTGCCTGCCTTGATTATAACCATCTGCATTTGTCCGAAATTCCCTTCGTGGATGGATTAAATGTGAATGAGGAAAACGGAAATCATGTTATAGTATTACTACGGGCGATCTTGCCTCTCTCTTTCTCTCTGTGTTAATGTTCAGGATGAACACCTGAACCTCTTCTCCTAAAGGAGGGAACTTTTCGTCTCCTCTAATTCCCTGGACGGTCGCTTCCTTAATTGCTTTCTCCTGTATCCGCAAGTCCAGCAGGGATCTACACCCCTTGGCTAACTCACCATTCGCAATCCTGGAAGCTGTACTCCATTCATATCAATAACTTTATTCAGCTGATGGATAAAACCTCATGGTGTTATGAGCCTGGCAAAATCCCACGCCCATAACTTACCTCTCCAGCCGCTTGTAAATTCGTCTTCGGACTAAAATTCGTTTCCTTCCTTCGCCTGTTTCCGAGCTTTATCATCCATTGCTTCCATCCACTTCATACTGTGTGTCTGTTTACGTCCCACTTCTGTGTGAGTCTTCTTCATTTTTCTTCTATTTCCCTTCCCTTCCCTTCCCTGGCCTGGTCGCTGATATGGGCCATGTTGAAACACAATATTGGTCGTATTTCTGAGGGCCGAGTGATACCATCTTCCCCCACCTCCTCTTACTTCCCTGTTCTTGCTACTTTTATCACCGCTTTCCTGCTCTCACTCTCTCTCTCTCTCTCTCTCTCTCTCGTATAGTACTTTATCTTAATCCCTTCCTTTTCGCAAAGAGGAAAATTTTCCTCCTATAATGTAAGCTGGTGCTTGTCTAATTCCAATTTCGTCCTCAAGTTTATATATATATATATATATATATATATATATATATATATATATAGATATATATATATATATATATATATATATATATATATATATATATATATATACATCAATTTTTGAATGGAGACTTGACTTGGTCCCTCGATTTGAAAAAAAAATATATTCTAACACGATTATCAAACCCGTTTGAACAGATACCCTGCCGCTTGAAACAGCAGGCTAACAGAAGTACGCGCGTTTACCATAAGCACAACATAGACTGTCATCCTCTGTCCTCCTGTAAATCTTGCACCATCTGAGAGAGAAAAGATAAGGCTTTTTAGCTAAGATTCTCTCGTCTTAAAAGGGGAGAAGATGAATTTCAGGAGGCTTAGTCTTTTACCTTGAGGCTCCCTTTGCCAAAGCGCACTTTAACATGCTTTTCTTTTTTGAGGCCGGGACAAAAGGAGTCCTCGTCCTCCTCCTCCTATACACTCTTTTCTGCTATAGTTAGCGCGTGTGAAAGGACACTCAGTTATCGCCTTTTGTTTTCCGGCGAGAGGCGAGTCATTATGCCCCTCACTTCTCCCACCCATTAGGAGCGACCTTGGCAATCCTGAGTCGATATGACCCTCCCTATTATACTCATCAGGGGCCCTTTTAGCCCTATTATCATCATCATCCTTCTTTTCTTTTTTTACCGTCCATATTGCAGTCGTCTCTTCTCTGTTTATCTGTCTGTCGGTCTGTCTGTCTGTCTGTCTTGTCTCCCTCTCTCTTCGGTGAGCGCAACGCGGTTCCCCTAAAGGTAAAATTAATTGTAGATACTAGTACAAAGGCACACACACACACACACACACTCTCTCTCTCTCTCTATCTCTATCTATCTCTCTCTCTATCTATCTATCTATCTATCTATGTTTTTATCCCGTTTTTAAGGAGACTGCATTTTTTTTACCAGTAGCGTTATGGCCAGACCACCTCGCTTAGACCTTGGGTCTATGTATCAATGTAACTCTCTCTCTCTCTCTCTCTCTCTCGGCAGGGGGAGGGGGTGGGGGAGAACGTTTTTACAAAAGTTTATGTTAGCTTTTACGGTTCGGCGGTAGGAGTGCGACAGGTATTATGCCATTTACAGAATTCTTCCGTCGGGAGCGATTCGGTTTTAAAAGTCTTATATTCGTCTCTGTCTCTGAACATTCCTTTCCGAGCTGGATATATATAAATATATATATATATATATATATATATATATATATATTGTTGTTGTTTTTTGGATTGCTTTGGTGAAGTTTTTTTGTTTAGTTGTTTTTGCGTTTCATGCATCTCTTTCTTTGCTTCATAGTGTGTTTGTCTCTGTCTACTGCTTTGGTATCCCTCGTTGATCTCTTGCGTGAACACCATACACTATGGCAGCAGACTCTCTCTCTCTCTCTCTCTCTCTCTCTCTCTCCCCCCCCCCCCCCCCCCCCCCCCCCCCCCCCCCCCCCCCCCC
>JAYMFT010315091.1:0-23508 GCA_038088735.1 Panulirus argus | reverse complement strand
ACTGGAGCCTTCAAAAAAAAAAAAAAAAAAAAAAAAAAAAAAAAAAAAAAAAAATCTGTAAAAACAATTTGAGCATTACCATTACGTTTAAAAAATTGCACTGTAGAAAAAATATAAGATAATTCAAGTGCTTGGAAATAATACTGTAGGAGTTGTTATGCTTTGTTTCTGAACAACTATGGACTAAGTTTAAAAACTATAAGTTATAATCTAATACATAAATTCTAAGTGTTCGTGTTGGGGAGGTGTGCAAAGTGAGACAGTAATAGCAAGTAGTCTGGTGAAGCGAGAAAAGGTGGTGTAAGTCTTACGTAACAAAACTGTCGCAAGGCGACAGGAGTGGGTGGTATCCCAGATTAATCTATTAAGAAAGGGGGTGGCTGTGCTGTTGGCTGATTAGTCAGGATTTTCAAAGTATGCATGGATCATGGTGAAGTGCCTGAGGACTGCTGGAATGCATATATACTGGCACAGTATAAAGGCAAGGGGCACAAGGGTGAATGTTTGAACTGTAGAGGTACAAGTTTGCTGGGGTACCTGGTAAGTTGTATGGGAGAGTGATGACTGAAGTTGGAAGCAAGTATAGAGCATCAGACTGGGGAGGAACAATGTCATTTTGAGAGTGGTATAGCATGTTCAAGAAATACTTAGAGAAACAGAAGGATTTGTAAGTGCCATTTATGGATCTACAGAAAGCATATGATAGGGTTGATAGACATACCTTTTGGAAGGTCTTATGAATCCATGGTGTGGGAGGAAAGGTGCTAGAAGCAGTGAGAAGTATTTATCAAGAGTGTATGGCATATGAATGAGTAGGAAGAGAGGAGAGTGAATGGTTTAAAGTGAAGGCTGGTCTATGGCAGGGGTGAACCATGTCACCATAGCTGATTAATTTGTTTATGGATGGGATGGTGAAGGAGATAAATGCAAAGGTCCTGGAGAGGAGGGCGAGTACGCAGACTGAAGGAGGTTAGGGGGACTGGGAAAGTTAAGTTGTATGCTGATGACACAGCATTGGTGGCAGATTTGTGAGAGAAACTGCATAAGCTAAGAGACTGAGTTTGAGAGAGCAGGTGAAAGGAGGATGTTGAAAGTAAATGTGCAGGAAAGTAAAATTATTAAGTTTAGCAGGGCAGAAGGAAAGGTCAGTTGGGGATGTGAGTTTAAATGGAGAAAACTTGGAAGAAATTATATGTTTTAGATACCAGGGAGTGGATACGGTAGCAAATGGAACAATGGAAGCAAAAGTGAATCAATGGGTGGGTAATATCTGCTTCTATCCCATAACTGTAAAGATATGGAACTCTCTAACCCCCTCATCTCTTTCCTTACAACTTCATTCTGTGTCTTTCTAAAGGGTATATTTTCCACCTCCTCCTACACTCTTAGAATCTTTTTCTACCTTTCTTCTTATTTCTTCCACTTTTCAACCATTTTCATATCTTAATTATGGTTTAGCCCCAATGTGGACTTTCATACATGACTGGAACCTCTAACAAAAATTACTAAAACAAAAGAAAAGAAATCCAGCAACCGCTCAACCCAAAAGATGCTGGATTTGAGACATTCTAATGTCATGCAAATCTTTAAGAAGCATCTTACAACACTAAAACATAAGCAAGCTCACCTTAACTTCCATAAAACAGGTAGAGAATAAAATGATGTGTCATGTGGGGAGTCAGCTGCATTTGTTTAAGTTCACAGAATGTCAGATGCACATTAACAGCATCAGGTACTGAAGCTTGCTAGGTGTTTCAAGGTCTCTGGGGTGTTCCTAAATCTCACAATAATGGGAAATGCTTTATGAAGGAAAAGGGGTAAATTTAATCTTACCCCAAATATGGAGAAAAAAAAATCACAGAAACAGGGTTAAGAAACCCAATCCCTAACTCTGCTGCCTAGGATCGAAAAACCCATTTTGCACAGCTGTGCAGCTGACAAGAAATGGTGTAGTTTGTTTCTCTGTGTTTTTCTTACCAAAAGTTCATCCCTATGGGAAGGTTATTCACAGAAAATCCAATCTTTCACATGCCAAAAAAATGTCATTAACATACAAAGCACCAAATTATAAATGTTATATTCATTAAAACTTACCTGTTTTACTGCAACTGGACCAATGCCTATTGGTCCTTCTACCATTACAACCAGCAGGTATGTCTCACACGCATCTAACCCTTGGACCATAAGCGATGTGTTATTGGTGCTAGCAACATTAGCACTGTGCTTAAGTTCATTAGAACTCTTGCCCCACACAATGCGATACGTCCAAGCAATCTATTATGTGAGAAAAAGTATAACTCTTTGAAAAAAAAAAAAAAAGACTAGTAACGCAAATCTAATGTAAATCATTAAATAAAAAAGAATGCTGTAAGCATTAACCAAAAGTTATCAGGCATACAAAACTTATACAAAGCTTAACACTTTTTTCAGTTCAACTATCATTCAAGTTATTCTGTACACTGCTGTTTAAGTTTACAGTGCAACAGCATACAGAGATCCTTCCCTAAAGAAACCTTGCACCATGTATCTATGCACAAAATCTACTTTCAAACCATCTGTCATTTTTAATCTTCTTACATGATATATGATACTCTTTGTGCTGAAGCAGTTTCCTTACAGTTATTTATGCTATTTCCCTCATCTCCTGTGATTATCATTTGTGTTATATTAATTTCTGTAAGTTGACTGATTACTATAGCCAAAAATCTTTCAATGCTATCATGTTTGTCCATCTCTAAGCACTCTGTGGGTTATCAAAATTACATGTAAGATCTATCTATCTATCTATTCATATCTAACACCCATTCCCTCCATGAATTCCCATAATTGGGGTGGCCATGGCAAAAGACTCTCCACTTATCCTTCTCCTTCCATGCCTCCCTCACATACACCATTCCATGCATTCTTCCACCATATCTCTCCCTCCAATACTCTTCCAGTCTATGACAGGTGGCCCTCCTCTCACACCAACCCCTTTTAATCGCACTATCATACACTCTCCTTGTTAACTCCTCATCTTGCATTCTCTAAACATGCCTATATCACCTTAAAGTATTATGTTTCACCTGTCTAACACTCTACAATTCATTCCCTTTACATTCCCTACTATACCAAATCTCTCATACACCCCATCATTTCTTTCTTCATTCCATCTAGTCACACCACATGCTCCTTTCAAATAGCTCATTTCCATAGCATGGATTCTTGACCTCTGTGACTCACTCCATGCCCATATTTTGGCTGCATGGGTCAGGATTGGGAGGACTGAGCTGTCCCTTAATCCTTTCTTCACTTCCATAGTTACACCTCTATCCTTCATTATTCTGTTATGGGACCTTATGACTCTCCTACCAAGCACTGCTCTCTCCCTCATCTCACCTTCCATATCACCAAACTTACCCAAGATAGACCCAAAAAATTTATATCCTGTCACCTCTTCCAGTCTTTCTTCCCCCATATCTATGACAAACTTTTGTGCACTTTCTTCTCTCACTCTAGAGGGATTTGCAAAATCTATAATTTCACTCTAATTCTTTTCAAACACCATTACTTTACTTTTACTCACATTTACCTTCAATTGCCTACACTCACACACCCCATAAAACACACTTACAACTATCTGCAATTCCTCTTCACTCTTTGGAAACAACACAGTATCATCTGCAAACATACATGTCACCAGCCACTATACCTCATCATGACACTCCATCTCTGCACCCCCTTTCCCTAAGTTATGCTTTCATCCTTCTTATCACTCTAACTAAATATATGTTAAAAAGCCACAGTGACACCACACAGCCCTGCCTCACACCCATATGTATACTGAAACTTTTGCTCAACTCTCCATGTACTCTCACCCATGCATTTGCTTCTCTATACAAGGCTTTCATACCATTCAACAGTTGTCCCCTTACCCTGTATATCCTTAACACATCCCAGTAAGCATTCCACTCAACTCTGTCATGTGCTTTTTCCAGATCCATAAATGCTGCATAAAACTTCTCAATTTTCACCAGATACTTTTCCACAACCACTCTCACCACAATAATCTAATCCACACATCTACCTTCCCTAAAACCCCCTTGCTCCTTACTTATTCTGCATTCAGTTACTTCAATCACTCTATCAATCAACACTCTTGCAAACAATTTTCCTAGTATACTTAACAGACTTATTTCCCTATAACTGTTACATACATCCTTAGTACCTTTCCCTTTGAGAAAAGGAACAACAATAGCTTTTACCCAATCCTCAAGCACAACCTTCAGTTTCCGTGCTAAATTGCATACTATATGCATCCACTCTTATCACACTTTCTTCTCCATTCTTAAACACTTCAGTCATAATTCCATCCACTGCAGGTGCCTTTCATACCTTCAAACTCATTACTGCCCTTATTAACTCCCTTCTTGTTATAAGACGCTGCACTTGTATCCTTTTCCTTCCATCTTTCATACCCATGCATGTAACAACTGCTGCCTCCCCTTTTCCCACATTCATCAATTCTATAAAATACTCTTTCCATCTTCCTTTCACTTCTTCCTTTTGATTCACTAGCTCCCCTTCCTTACTTCTCACATTAACATACCCACTCTTACATTCAACTCTTTCCTTTGTCAACTCCTTTCAGTACAATTTCTTAATTCCCTTAACCTTTTCACTCCACTTTCTTCCAAAATCCTAATCTACTCTTTCTTTGCCTTCCTCTATCAGTTTCTTATACACTTCTATCCTCATTTGCTGAACTTCCACAAGTTCATTCCTTTTGAGCAATCAACCACATGCCTTTTTCTTCTCTTCCATAGCATTTCTACTCTCATTCATCCATCATGCACTTCCCTTTTATTCCTATATTTCAGAACCTTGTATCCAACAACTAATTCTAAAAACTAATAGAGGTCTTTCTATCAAGATTTTAAAGACTTCATGCACACATGACTTCATCTTTACATTTACTGCACTTTCATCTAAACTTTCTGTCATCCTTTCATACTTCTTGCACTGTTTCTGATTTACCTTCTCCCTTGCCAAAACTTTTACCTCTCTATTCTTCCTTTCACCATACCTCCACTTCTCCTCAATCCTTACCTCCATGAGAACTGCAAAATGGTCAAATTCTCCAGAGTCTATCACAACTCTAGCATCCAGCACAAATTTTCTTAACCTATCATTCACTGCCACATAGTCAATCTAACAATTTTGTTCTCTTCCCATCATTTCTCATCCTGATATATCTGTGGATCATCTTGTGCCACAAAAAGGTGTTTGCAAGGAATATACCCCCTCGTAGCAAAGATATCCACAAGATAACTTGTTCTCACTTATTCTAGGCACTCCCCATTCACACGCAATAGCTGGCCAGAAATTAGCTGAACTGCAAATTCGGGCAATCTCTGGATTTTGCTCAAATAAAAATTCATAAATAGCTTGAGCACAACGTACTGCAATGACTACAAAAATGTAAGACAAAATTACGTATTCAAAGACATTCATCCATGATGGGGGTGATCTCACTGACAGGCAGTCATTCCTAATGAAAATATAATTTCTGGCAAACTGGTAGAAGACTTGTGACCATATGTTTGATTACCATTTCATGTTAATATATTTCATTTGCAAAATTTCTCTTTATATAAAAGTAAACAAGGCCCTCACTTGGGTGCTTCTGGCAGAAAGATCCTTATCTCTCCCTCATTACAACTTACTTCAAAAAATCTTGTTGATAAACTGATACTTACACATGCATGAAGTTTCACACCTTCCTCACCAAACACGATGTAGATTCATGGAAGTCTGTCATTTACCAGTAACCCAGTCAATATTCTCCAATTGTTCACATCCTCATACTCTCTCTTTTCAACAACTTTAAAATTTCCCCTCTACAATTTGTGCCTGGTGATTCAGCTTTTTAGCCAGCTTCCTATGTGGTGTTAAATGGTTTCTGGCCATCCAGATACAAACAATCCACCCTACATTCTCTCCTGTCCAACAATGATCTCACTCTCTTGTAATAATCTGAGAAGTTTGTTAAGCATGACCTTGTTTTTCACTGTACCATGTTTTCTCACACTAAAATAATTTCTTATTTGCAGGAAGTGATCTGTTTGCTTTTTGATTACCTTTTCCAGTACCCTATAGACCACATTCATCAGGGAGACTGATTTGGCATTTCAATATGATGTTTACCCTTTTCCACTCCCTTGGCAAATTTGCAGTACTCCAATAACATCTTGAACTGTATTATGAGAGGTTCATCAAGAATATCTGTATATATCTTCAGTACAAGTGATGATAATTCATTAGGACCATGAGTCTTATATGGGTCAAGACCCTTTAGTATTCTCTGAATGTCTTTCTTATGTGTCTCTTTGCTTTCTAAGACCTCCCTTTCCATCTCATTCTTGCTGGGGCTATAGTGTGTTCCTCCGTAAAAACATGTTTAAATCTACTTCATCCTCAAAACCTCTAACTTCTATATCCCCAAGCCTCATTAGTGATTTCTAACTGACAATTTCCTCCTTATAAGTTTAAGGAAAAATATTGGTTTTCATCCTGACCTGTCAACTTTTTCTTTACAAAAATTATTTTTTCCTCCTTTCTTATCCCACTAACTTGTTCCTTGCTCTCTTAAATCATACAAGCTTTTATCTTCTCCACTGAATACCTTAAAAGTTTTTCTGCTTTATGCCACCTTTAATGGAACTATTCCTCCCTCTTTCTTAACCTTCCCTCTATGTTTGTTCTTTCTCCTTTGTAAATTTAACAAAACCTTCCACAACAATACCTTGATTCATTACTAATGAACTCAAACTCCCAATTTATATTAACACAGAAACTGTTAACTCCTGTGTAGCTTCTAAGATTTCTTTACATTTTCTCTCAACTCTGCTCTTACAACTTCCTCATTTATCACAAAATCAAAAGTAAGCATTACAAGATGACTTTTTCAAAATGGTGTATCATGTGATACATATGATATTCTCAATATCCATGCTGGTGTGGGTGAAGATAAGATCTAGTAATAATGATGTTCACTAACATGCTGGTATAGGAAATTTTCTTGTAAACACTCTAAGTACTTTTTTCTCCATGATTCCCTCTCACCACGAAAATCCAAATTTCTTGTCTCTTTATCATGAATATCGCCCATTATCATGACTTTATCTTCTCTTATAGGGCATTTTACTATCCTATTGTTCCTACATTGTTATTGTTGTACATTTATTTTGGATCATTAAATTTCTTTGGAGGATTATATAATATCAACACTATTGTGCACTTCTTTCCCACACTTACCCTATCAAGTATTGCCTGAATGGGCCATCTACAACCATATCCTGAAACTAAAGGTTATCTCTTATTATTAGGGCCAATCCTCCATCCATTTCTTCTCTTTCTCTCCTTACTCTCATGTATCCCTCTAGACAGAGAAGGTGTTATTTCTAAAGTGACCTTTGTGTCCACTTCTCCAACAATATGAGGTATGTTTTCCCTTAAATGATCCTTAAATTACAGCCCTTTACCATTTACTAATTATCCATCTGCTTTTGTATATATTACTTTCTGTCTGACATTACCAAACCCTTAACATTCCTCACCTCCCTATATTGCAGGTGGAAGGATCCTCTTGATGCATTGGATGTATCACATTCTTTGCCATCAAACTATTTTCTTTGCTTTTCACTTCCTTTTGCCAGTCTATAAACTTTGATGAATATCTCATTGAATTCCACCTTGCTCTTAAACTGCTTTGCCCACTTAAGTAACTCCTGGCTAGATGACTCCAAAGCACAGATAACCACAACTGGAAGTCCCCAAATATCTTGATTATAACCATCAATTCTTCTGTATCACAGAAAGTGCATCTGACAATTCTACAGCCACCAATAATCTCTTAATTAGAATCCATCCCCCCCCCCTCCCTTTCCTCTTTATTTGGTGTATGATCTTAGTCCAGTCCAAGATAAGATTTAAGTCTGTCACATTCCTAATTTAATAATCTCTCACACTGCTGCACCACCCATTTATTGACAAGAGTCCAATGATTTCAGTTCAGCAACCTCTGAGTTTGTAACTTTCTCAATAATTCTCTTTTTCTTAACAAGCACTGATCCTGTATGCTCTGCACTTTTCTAAAGTTTTCATCCACTGAACCATAATTTTTCCACATTGCTCTGTTTCAGCCTACAGCTTTATTCAGTCTCATGGGAATGTCTGTTACAACCCTAGGTTAACTGTCCCACTGCATCAGTTATCACAAGCAAAGTCTGTTGAAAATCCCCTGAAACTGCTTCTTTTCCACCACCCTACCCACCACTTTCAAGTTTCCATACCTTGTATTATGGGCAATTCCTCTGTTCAACATTCTTTCAGACATCTGGAACAGCCCCCTAAGAGCTTTCCTGTTCGTTCATTCATCATTCTTTCCTTTGGTTATGTAACTTCTAATCCCCCTTAACTTTAGCAAATCTGTGATCATGCTCTTTTCGTTTTCATCGTTAATCCCCTGAACACCTCTCTCATCTCACACCATCCTTCTTAATTCTTAAAATGATTCCTTTTAATTTCCTCCTCTAGTTGTGCTAACTTTTCATTCAGCTTTATTACAATTTCCCAAGATATCTTCAAACTTTTATTATTCATTAGTGATTTGTCCTTCATTTCTCCCCTTTCTCGTTTCCTTGTAGACCTGGTCAGAACTAACTGGTTTTGATACTTTATTTGAATCCACATGTATGTGTGTGTATGTGTGGGTGTGTGTGTAATTTCATATTACATAAATATCAATCAGATCTGTAATCAAATTGCCTGTTATTTGAGTTAGCAGTGGAAAACCACATTTTGCATACCAAATTCCTTTAGAGAGGTTCAATATCAGCCTTACCTTTTCCATTTTATAAGGGGGTTCACTCCATGAGAGATTAACAGTTGTCTGAACATCTTTCATGAGGACAGCCTTTAAGGACTGTACTGGCTGAAGAGGATGACCTTTAGTTTTGACTTCAATAGGGGTCACTGGTCCAATCAGTTGGTCCTTGTAAGCTCGAACTTCAAATACATATTCCTTTCCTGGTGCCAAGTTTGATACTGTTGGGAATAAAGGTTATTAGAAATATGAACGTAATCATATCTTCATTTGTTAATAATGATGTTTTGCAGTATTTAAGGAGAAAATTAACTTACTCTCTATATGAGATGCAGTTGTATTAATTGTGATCCTGCCCAACTGGTATTCATTTTCTGGGCGAGAATGGCTCACCATGTAGCCATCTACTCCAAGCAATGGATCCCATGTCAGACTGACACTATGTGAAGTACAATTTGTAATATTTACTTGTACTGGAGAATCAATACTTGTTCTAATAAATTCAACACGTTCACTAGGTTCACTCATGTAAGCATCATTTGCTACTGTCACCTGCAAAATATAACAAAAATAATACAATGAAGCACTGTGTACATTACAATTCTTTATCAAGAAATCAAAACCATAGAAAAAGTCTCAAGTTCAAGAAAATAAGATTTGATGAAACAGGTTGATCTAAGGATATTACAGGCTCTAAACCATTATGCTTTCTCTTTACAAGTCTTCCTCTTTGAAAAATCTTTATGTTTCTACTTCTACCACATTAATCTATGAGTTTCTGTTCTCTTCCACTATCACATACAGCCTCGCTGGAACCCAATTGCCTGTTGCTGTTTGAATTCAGTGGTACCAAGTTATAAATTAAACTGAAAACTCTCTTAATGATCAATTATATTTGCTGAGCCAACACTTATGATTGAGCCAACACTTTATGATTATATACTAATAGTAAGTGACATATTCAAACTGCAGGCATCAGTCATTGCTACCACATTCAGTGTGTAGGTAACACATCTGACTGAACAGGACTATTTGATATTCTTTAGTCTCTGCATCAGCATCACCCTTTTCTGGAGACTATGAGTGTTGGTTACAATTTAACACATCAAAACAATCCTCACCACTGCTCACTAAGAGCCTCTAATCTTCACTTTCTTCTATTACCTTATGGCAAAATCGATGTGCTCTTGCTACTGTTCATTCCTTTAAGTTACAAGCTATCTCCTTTACGGTACAAGGTATCACGAGCCCAATTATTACATTGTTCCTTGATGCATCTCCAATGCAATTAGTATAATCCATTTTTCTAAATATAAATGTTTCATATTTAATAATACTAAGCTAATTTACCCTTCAGGAAGAATGTACTGAGAATGTTGTGGCATGAGGTATGACCATAATCATAAGGGGACACCATTAAACTTGACCATTAATTGTGCAAAGCAGTGAAGGTATAAAAAATGCCTATGGCAAGAGTAGGGTAAGTCGCTGACTGCTGAGCCTTTCTTAGTAAGTATAAGTCATCTATCTATCATCCATCTATCTATTCATATCTCTGGCAACCATTCCCTTCGGGAAATATCCCAAAGGGGTGGCCATGGCAAAAGAGTTATGGATACTCTTTTGCTGTGGCCAAATAAAGGCTAGTCTAATAAATTCAGGAATCATCAGAATCTCTGTAATATAAAAAAAATCATAGGTGAGGCTACCAGTGCTGATAGATATGCTGCAACAAGTTCCAATATGAATTTAGGTGAGGCTACCAGTGCTGATAGATATGCTGCAACAAGTTCCAATATGAATTTAGGCTATCAGGGAAGATAAGTATTACGAGCCTCATTCAATATTCAATGCTGATGAAACAGTATTGTTTTGGAACTTTGTGCCAAACAGGACAGACATTTTCAAGAAAAAAAGACCTGCTTCATGTTTTAAGGCAGCAAAGGATAGGCTGACACTGCAACTTTGTGGAAACACTGAAAATGACTACAAATGTAAACTGTTGATAGTTTACCATTCTCAAAATCCTTGAGCCTTAAAAGGCCTTAGTTAGTATACTCAACCATTTTACTGGCAAGCTGGTAAGAATGCTTAGTCAAGTGCCATCTTATTTGACGACCGGTTTATAAACATTTTATGTTGAGGCGAAGAGATACTTCAATAAAGCTAACCTTGCTTTTACAGTTTACTTTTCCTCGATAATGCCCTAACACAGACTGTGCAACTAAAAGATCAACACTGCAAAATCCACTTGCTATCTATGCTGCCCAACACCACCTCATTAATCAGCTCCTCAATAAGGGCATGATAGTCACTCTTAAACTGCAACGTCTAAGGTCATCATAATTCCATTAAATGATCGCTACTGATAAACCCAACATAATTACTAGCAACAATATAACATCCTCTATGCAATGAAATACACCGCAAGTGTATAGGATGAAGTAATGGACACCATCATGAATGGAGTTTGAAAGATCATGTGGAAGGAATGTGTCCACATATTCTTGGGGTCTGTGAACTTGCCTTTGGAAGTGGTACGAATACTGAAGCTTGACTGAACTGTCAGGTTTGATGATTTAAGAGTTTTTTGGGTCCCTTACAGGGGTTTTGTCTGTTGAGGACTTGCTGAACTGACAAAGGAGGAAGGACAAGAGGTCAAGGAGGAAAAAGTTGCTGTAGAACCACACAGGCTCACTACAAAAAACAGTGGAAGGAATGTGTTCATGAATTTTCAGGGTTTGTGAGCCTATCCATAGAAGTAGCAAGAATAGTCAAACTTGGTCAAACTGCTGGGTTAGAAGCTTGAAAGACAAATATCATACTTGAGCTACTTAAGTTCCAATGGAAGAAATGTCTGTACAGGCCTTGCTGGAACTAACAAAGGAAGAGGAACAAGAGGCATAGAAGAAAAATTTTGCTGTAGAACCACCTCAGATGACTACTAGAAAGTTGGCTGTGTTCTTCATGCCTGCTGACCACCTGGGCTGGGCAGCAGTGGATATGAAAGCAAACCTGAAGAGAGGTCCCTAGTTTGGGAAAACATTACCATCTGCTTTGCATAGTTACAAGTTGATCTAAATGGAAAACCAGCATTTGGTAAAGCAGACTACCTTAGCATGATATCTCAAGATCTCTTCCCCAGCACCACATGTCTCCAGCATCTCCACCACCCTTGCTAACACAGCTACCTTCATGCCAACTGCATGTCACAGCAGTACACCTGCAGGCTTAAGTGATTAGTGTGAATGGATGCCATGAGTAGACTTCCTCTCCATCAAACATGACTACACCATTGCTAGCTAATGGCCATGACAACACACACCCCAAAAACAGTAATGCTGCACCTCATCCAACACCACTAACATCTAGTGTGTATGAAAACTAGCCTGTTTGGTGGGTATTCATTCATACTATTTGTACTGATTTATATTACTAAATATTGCTGCATTATTTATTTTTAGTCTGGAACATATCTCCTCTCATACTACGTTAAAAATGGTTTGCTTCAAAAGTCACTTTCTAAGAACCCAGTGAAGGAGTGAAGGAGTGCTGTCACTCTCTCCATATGTTTGGGTATGCCCTTCACCAGACTTCTGCCTTGTTCCATGTTTGATCTTTTCTTTTTTTTCAAAAATCTCATTGCTCACATGTTTTATCTATCATTTTATTAAAATCAGTTATATGACAGGCTTTTAATATTTTTTCATAATTTTCAAATATAGGTAAAATAAACATTAATTGTTTTCAAACATGTTAGTTATGCTCAATTGCGTAAGAGCAAATCATAGCTCAGCAAACTGAATTTTGAGAGGCAAAATGAAACTACATACATGCAAATTCAGTACCAGTGAATTCTGTATATATGAGAGAGACCAGTATATAACTGTACATCCAAAACCATTTGTTCCTGGATTTATTCCCTGAAAATGCTTAACGCGTGGAATTTGCACAATGAGAATCCTTAAAAGTTGTGTGATAAAGTTCAAGAAATGAGGTCTCATCAGTGTATAACTACACCCCTAGGGGTACAGCATACATAGGTCACTACAAACAGATAATTACAAGCAGAAATATTCATCCCTAAGAATCAACTGCAACAACACTTATACTTAATTTAAATATCACTAATATACTCACCCAAACAGTGAATTTGCTATCAGTTAGTGACAGGGGGATATTGTACTGGGTAACACTACCTGGACGTATTACGTCTTGTGCAGGCACTGGGGGAGAGACATACCTGAAATACAAAATAAACTCTTTTGTATATACTGTATAAGGGTTTAAAGTAAATGGTATCATAAACATACGACTCTAATCACCTATGTGAAATACAGAAGAATACCAGAATTTAAGGGTAGGTGAGTAGGTGACGTGGCAACTGAAGGAGTTACTAGGGGGTATGGAGTCTAGGAAAAATAAAAATGAAAAAAAGTTCATCAAGTAGTGTGCTGAAAGATGATTGGTGATCTCTGTAAATTACATAAGAATATCAGATACTAAGTGTTACTGGGTGGATATGGTGGATAATGTGGCAACTGAGGGTGTAACTATGGGAAAGAAGTCCCATGTAATAATAAAGATGCGGGAAAAGTTTGTCAAGTTATGTTTTGAAAGAGGAATGGTGATTAAGAACACATGGCTTAAGGATGAGCATAGAGAAAGGTATATATACAATTTTTTCTTATGTTAGCTGAGACGGGACGGGCAGATGAGTCCCTAATCAAGGCCATCCCATTAACACTCCAGTGTTTACTTTTCCAAAAGAAGGAACATAAAACAGAGCCAAGTGAGGATTTTCCTTCTAAGGCTCAGTCCTCTGTTCTTGACGCTACCTCGCTAATGCAGAAAATGGCGAATTTGTATAAAAATATATACATATATCCTAGTCTGAGCCAGGTGCCCATTTTATCGACAAACCTCTAGGGGTGGATGAACAGCTGGGTTGACTGTGGACCGATACCGTAACCAGGATTCGAACCTATGTGCTCAAACCTGGGCAGCCCATGAATGCATTGTGGTTAGGAATGCTAACTGCTACACCACACTGGGTGATTATGAGTTAAATCCTACACATCTGATTAAGTTATCCTTTTCAACCCATAAAATTCAAATTTTTCAACTTGTTTAAAACATAAATCTTCTTTTCATGTATGTTTACTATTTCCCATATTAGCAAATTAGCACCAAAAAAAAAGTGAAGAATGAACTTCGTCACAACCACTCTCTAGCAGTCATGTATAACGTCCCCTGTCCACAACCTGGCCTACAGACCTATCCATAGTTTCTCCTAACTGCTTCATATGCCCTGGTTCAGCCCACTGCCAGCACATTATCCCCTGTATACCATGTAGCTCCAATTCACTCAATCCCTCACAAGAATCACACCCTCCTGTATGTTCAGCCCCTGCACTTTCAAAGCATCTTTCACTCCATCCTTCCATCTCTTCTGTGGTTTCCCCCTCTTATTTGTACCTTCCACTTCTAATATGTATATCCTCTTATCTTCTCCTCATTCCTCTTCATATGACCAAAATATTTCAACACACCCTCTTCAGCTCTCTCATACATACTCCTCTTACTAGCACAATCCTCTCTTGCCTATCATGTCACATTTGATCAACAATCCTCACTCGACACAGTGTCCTAAACATTTCATTTCCCACACATCCTTATTCTTCTTTACATTTCTGTCTAAGACCTTGCAACTATACAGCACAAACAAAACTTACTGTAATTCCACACATACCCATCTTTGACCTCAAAGACAATGATCTCTCTACACATTCCCCGGTGTACCTACAACCTTTGCTCCTCCTAACCCACTCTATACTAACTTCAGATCCTATGGTTTCATCTGCTACCACATCCACTCCCAAGTATCTAAAACACTTCGGTTTTTCCAACATTTCTCCATTCAGACTCACTCTCCAAATAAACCATCTCTCTTCACTGATAAGCCTAATATCCTAGCTTTTATTTACATTTACACCTAACTTTCTCCTTTCACATACCCTCCCAAACTCAGAAATCCCATGCAGTAAAAATATGAAATTACAAAATGGTAATTACTATCTTCTTCAGTTTCTCATCCAAATCCGCCACCATCTGTTATCAGCAAGCAACAACTGATTCACCTCACCGGCCCTGCCACCCTCAATAGACTGCATACCTGCTCCTCTATGATATCACTGAATTCATCTCCCTCACTACCCTGTCCATAAACTATTTAAGCAGCCAAGGTGAAATCCAAGATTGCCTCAGAAAAGTTAAGTTTACATGAGGGTAACCTACTTCTGGTGGAATCTTAGAGCACTCATCATTATGATATGCAAATGAAGTTACAGCAGATGACTGTATGTCAAATAGTAGCAGAGACTTGGGATGTAAATCTTAAATATGGTGTGGACATGCAGGAGTGCAGAGACAGAGATGTTGATGTCAAGGGTGACAGAGCAGTTCTTCCTTTACCTCAAAGAAGCAAGCTAAAAAATGTAGAAGTTAATGCTTCCCTTGAACAAACAGGGAAAGGGTTGAAAAACTGTATGAGCGATAAGAGGCTATATGCATCTGACCTACTCATTGGACTCAAGAACAAAATTAATTATGTGAAGAGATGGATAAAAATAATGGATTCAAGCACTTATTTTCAGCATATGACAAAAAGTTTAAAAGTTTTTTCACAATGATTACTTCTAGGGCTTGGGTATTGGAGGTATTTGGCCCACATATGCCCCTGCTTATCTGCCTCCCTCCCATTGCTGTGGTGAATAAAACAATGGGCTCTAACAATGTTCACGTGAGTATGCTTACACGTGATATTCTTTGATAGGTCCATTTGGCTTGACAGGAGGGCTCCAGCTGACTCTCACCTCATCCACAACTTGTTCAACTTTTACCTCTTCAGGAGGACTTGGAACTGTAAGGAAATTTACTATAGTTTTCTTGCAAACAGGTAAAAAAAAAAGATAATACTCAAAACTTACAAAATATAAATAACATCTTGTATAAAAATATGCAACATCATCAATCAAGACAATCCTGGTAATGGGGAGAAATCAATGATAAATAAGGTGGGCTGAAAGAAAAAGCTTTGAGTAAGGGATTATGATTCAAGTGTTTCATTTTATGTCATACACTATTCATGGACAGAAATTCTCATCATGAATGGCCCATGAATGAAAATAAGAAAAAAAAATTAGGGCAAAGAATTAGAGAAAAGGGAAAAGGAATATCATAAGAGTTTATGAGGAGGCAAAAAGCTTACCTTTTAAAAGCAGGCTGGTTGTGGTTGTTTGGAAAGACATGAGAAGGTAAAATTTCCTAAGCTCTGCATTATGGAGGAGGAAGAGATCACAGAAGCTCATCCTCACATAGTCAATAGTCAGATAAAATGGTCTGCCGAGTACCACATGCTCTACTTAATGGACGACATAGACAAACATTCAGTTCCAGGGAGTAAAAACTAAGGTAATAGTGAAAGACAACAAAAATAGAACTTAGTGTATGGAGTAGAAAAATTAGTTAGAATTCTGTGTCACTGGCAGACTTGATAAGAAGATATGATTAAGATTAATAAACTAGAATGCTTTACAGCGAACAATGTCAAAAGAGTACAGAGGGTTAGAACAAACCCATATTTGAAAGCAGCACTCCACACAAGGAAAAATCAACCCTTCATATATCCAGAGTAAACACTCACAAGAAAAGATTTTTTGGCATCTAACCAAACTTACAGTTCATTAAACTAAGAGTTTGTTATTTGTGTAATGTGGGGTTTCCAAGATAGGACAAAAACTATACAGATAACAAGAATGTTCATGTTAAGTGATGGGTTAACAGAACCATTATAGATAAGTAGAAAGTTGAGAGGAACCTCAAAAAGAGAAATAAGAAGAAACTGTTTTATATTCCTTGGCAAATATCTGGTCAGGTTAATTCCCATCATCTGTAAATTGGGAGAAAGCTCAAAATAATCTTTTTGGTTGATTCTCAGACCAAAAAGCCTTTGCTCAACTTATGGGTTTGTTCTCTGCCAATCAGTGACTGCCACCAACCCAACAGCTCCAAGTCACTCAAGAGGTCACAATTCACAGACTGTGGCACCAACTCAAGGTGCTCAGGAAATGAAAAAAATATTTATCCAAAAAAGGGGGCAAGGTCAGGAAAAAAAAAAAAAAATTGCTCATGGAACATTGCCTTAAGGAGAATTGTTTGTAACTTTCAAAAGCTGCAATTCTCTCTGCTGCAGTCTGTTCTGTGAGCATGAGAGTATATCCACATGGAAGAGGAAGGTTAGAGAAAAACCTTTCAAATCAGACTTAGAACAAAATATCAAATACCTTCAATAGTCAATTAAAGGTGTACTGTAATCTGACTGTGCAGAAGGAATCTCTAGAGCCACACAAGTTAAATCCAGTGTGTTTAATCTACACATAAATTAAGTGTAATGAAAGTAACAAATTGTTGAAAGTTCATCTATACCCAATGTTAGAACTAATTTGGTAAAATCCACTGGTGATCCAGCTCACCAATTCAACTTTTTAGTAAACAGTTTACAATAGGTTTGGGAAATGTTTATCATGTATTTTATACAGTACATAACTACATGGATGTGAGCTAATGAAGCCATTTCTTCATCTGTTCCTGGCCCTACCTTGCTAAAGCAGGAAAAAAACAAAAAAGTAAGAAAAAACAATCTACATGAGTGATAATCAAGCAACATATAGAACCTGCACTAGGAATAAATAAACACCCTGTAAAGCTACGATATGTTCAGACCACAATTCTGGGACCCAGTTTCTAAAATCTGTACAATTACAAAATTCAACCACTGATTGGTTTCACAGATTATAAACTTTCAAATCTCAACCCATACTGTAAAAGATCAGAAATATCACTGTGCTTACAGCTGTTCTGAAATAGAAGAATACTACAATCCAAACAAAATCAAGTTCATCTACTAACTTCCTTGCTGTGTGTGGAATATTGTGGATTTGATGGGTGGGAAGATCTTTGATCCATTGTTTTCCACGATGTAAACCTTCAGCACATATGTTGTATATGGCACCAGCTTGGTGAAGTCATATGACTGGAAAGCAAAAGAAAAATTAGTAATATGAAAGTATTCTACACTAACTGAAAATACAAGTACACTGTAGGGGGAAATACCCTAAGATATAAAAGTAGACAGATAAACAATTAAATGAACATAGCCACAGAGGTGGCTGAAAAGTTTTGTACCTATATTTCCTGTCTCAATCATCATGAAAATTAAGATAAGTTTTGATACGGTATTCCATGTAGAATAATGTAACCTTTTTGTCTATGGAACTAAAGGTGGATTAACATTAAAATGCTGATTTTAGTAATGAATATAGCTGAAACCATAAGAATTGTATTAATGAGTGAACTTTGGCAGCATTAATAATTAATCCAAACTTTTGCCTCTGTCAGCTATAAGCAGGATGAGGTAGATACTCTGCATGACATGTGAAAAGGCAAGAAATTTCAGATAAGAATTTGTGAAAACACAACTAAACCAGGCCCCTGGATGGTGCTGCCCACTGACTTCAGTCATGCTAACTACAAGCCAATCATTTCTGTTTGAGAAAATAACCCCTGCATACTTATTCATATGCTAAGAGGGAAGATTTTGGGGAATTATACTAAGCCCAAATGAAATTTGAACAGATATAGTTTATGTTTTCATATATCTGGAAAAGCCTTCTTAACGACATTCTAAAATTTCTGTGCATCTGCAACCAACAACAGATTTTTTGGGGCTTTGGATGAGAATGTCTCAGACAATATATGGTGTGAAGAGGGTTAACTGAGTAAGGAATGATAACGTAAAAGAAAAGTGTAATAATAGGAAGCACATGGTAGAAAGAGCTGAAGAGGGTGTGCTGAAATGTTTTAGACATAAGGAGATGAGTGAGGAGAGGTTGACGAAGAGGATATATATTATGTGTCAGAAGAGCAGGGAACAAGGACAAGCGTAAGTCTTAATTGGAGATATATGGATGGACTGAAAAAAACTATTTGTGCTCAGGCCCTGACTATGCAAAAGGCTGTAAATGGCACACATGGGGTAGAGTGAACATGGCTCCTACAAGCCTTTCCGTGGTTTCATTCAATTGCTTCACATGAACTGGTTCAACACAATGACAGCAAAATGTCCCCTGTATGTCACATTGCTCTAATTCACTTTATCCCATGCATACCTTACACTTTTCTACATGTTCAAGTCCCGAGCACCCAAGACCTTTTATACTTCATCCTTCCATCTCCAATTTGGTCTTCCCCTTGTCCCCTCCTCTTCCGACAAATATACCCTCTTTGACAACCTCTCCTCTTTCATTCTCTCCATGCATCAAAGCCATTCTAGCACATGCTCTTAAACATACTCTTCTTATTACCACATCTCTGTCTTACCCTATAATTTCTTACTCAATCAACCCTCCTCACACCACATATTAGTGGGCAACCAATGACCAGGGAGGTAATTCCAGTACTACCTGCCTTGGTATTGAGAGGGTTAGCGACATCTGCTTAGTGAGCCAGCTCTTCAGTGGTTGTCAAGTTGCACTCCTCTGACCCAGGCAGCTGTCTTTTCTTTCTGCCTTACAAACACGTGGACTACTGGCATTCTGTCCACAAACATACAATTTCTCCTTGTCAAACATAACACCTGACAACACTTAACTCACACAGCTCATCCTTCATAATTCTAGACTTTCCTGCAGAGAACACTATGTGCTAGCCCTGCCTTTTGGCAAAATGTTAGGAGCAGTAGACAGAAGTAGAAGGTAGGAAAGTTAGGCAGGAGTATTAGCTAGAAATTTTAGGTAGAAGTAGTTGGAAAAAGCATTAGATAGAAGTTGTCATTTGGAACATTAGGTAGGAGCCTTAGCAAACACTGTGCTAGAGTTGCACTCTGCCAGTGGCCTGTTAAGGGTGAGGCACTAAAGGCTAAGAAGCAGCACTTGAGTTCAATAGTTATGGAGACTTTATTCTGTGGCCACCCCTTTGAGGGAGTTCCAATTGGAACAGGCATCAGAGATATGGATAGACAGATAGACAAAGAGAACATTTATTTCCAGCACATTCACCATTCTCCAATCATTCTTATCTAAAGCCTATACCTTGCATACATATAACACCATTGGGACAACTATACCTTCAAACATGCTCATCTTCACCCTCCCAGAGAGTAACCTCTCTTTCCACATGTTCCTCAATACCTTCAACCCTCACCCACCCTATGACTCACTTCACCTCCCATGGTTCCATCTGCTGCCATGCATAATTCCAGGCACCTTAAAATCTTCACCTCCTCCAAGTTTTCTCCATTCAAACTCACATCCCAACTAACCTGTCATTCTGCACTGCTAAACCTAATAACTTTGCTTTGATTCATATTTATTCTCAACTTTCTCCTTTCCAACACTCTCTCCAACTCAGAAATCAACTTCTGCAGTTTCTAACTCAAATCTCCCACCAGTGCTGTACCATCAGCAAATGATAGCTGACTCAGCTCCCAAGCTCTGCGACCCCTGACAGATTGCAGACCTGCTCCTCTCTCTAAAATCCTTGCACTCACCTCCCTCATCAACACAGTCATAAATAAATTCAACAGTTAAAGTGATATCATACACTCAAGCAGCAGATCCACCTTCAGCACACTTACCCTGCCCTCTTCGTACTAACACACACATCTCACTTCACTCTTCACTGTTTCTTGAAGCTTTCTTCCCACAATTATGTAACACTTCCTCCCTTCCTACTCACACACATGCTTTACTCTTCTGGTAAAAATTCTTGATTGCATTTAATAATCTTTATCCTTTGGAGGCTTCAGTCACAGAACATAGTCCACAAAAAGGCCAGACCTTAACTAAAATACATAAAGGATTATAAAGGAAAAAGAAGAGACAAGGGAAATTATCTAGAAATTTTGGAGGAAGTGAAAAACCTTTTAAAATGTGCCATGTCACACTTATTAGGAAAAAATAGGAAATGTAAAGAGTTCCAAAGCTTCAAGGTGTAGGGAAAGAAAAAGGCCACACAGTAATTATGTGATGCAGTAGCTTGCCAAGTATTGCATGGCCTATCTAGTGGTGGAGGCACACAAGCAGGCAGCTCTCAGGAGCAAAAACCAAAGTAATACCTATAGAAGAGGGAAAGTGAACCAACACTGTGGCATAGGGCTAACGGGTCAAGTTTTGAAGTCTGCCTAGGAGAGTTTGTAAGTCATACTGCTTTCAACTCAACTCTGTCAAGTAAGGATGTAAAGCATGAACCATCCCTGATATGAGAGCAGTACTCCATACAAGGACAGATCGATCCTTTGTATAAACGGAGTAGCTGTTCAGAAGAAAAGAAGTTTCGATATCTAAACAGGACTCCCAGTTTCTTAAATGCAGACTTAGCTATTTCTGTAATGTGGGGTTTCCAAGAAATAGTGGATGTTACAGTAATACCAAGTATGTTTATTGAGTCAAGAGGTGGAATTACAGAACCATCAAAGAAGAGAGTAAAACTGTGAGGATTTTTTGATAGAGAGATGGGCAGAAACTGGGTCTTGGAGGCATTAATCTTAAAACAGATTTTGTTTACTTCACTGGGATATCGTTTCTAAGATTGAGTTAACTGAGGAAGTTGGGTCAAGACAAAATGCAGATCAAGAGAGAGAAGAAGGAGCAAAAGTGAAGGATTTGGAGCACTGTAGTATTGGGTTGACAGCATATGAGTACACTTGGTTGTGTGTGGAAGGGAGGGAATTGCTGATAAAAAAGGAGAAAAAGTGCAGGGGATATGACACAATCTTGAGGGACACCGCTGTTCATGGAATAGAAGGGTGAGGCTGATCCATAAACCACAGAGACAGATCAGCCATAGGGAGGGAGGGAAGCCAAAAGAAGAGAGCTGAGAAATGAGACCTTCATGTTAAACCCTGTCAAAAGCTTTGGATGTATCAAGGGAAACTAAAAAGGATTCCCCAAAATATTTCAGGGGTAATGACCAGACATTATCAAAGTAAGAAAGATCACCAGAGGATCTTGCCTTAGGAGGCAATACAGATGATCAGGGAGAAGACTTTGAGATTCAAGATGTCTAAGATATGGGAGTTATGGAAGGATTCAGAGACTTTGGAAATGATACATGTCAAAGCAACAGGATGATAGTTTGTGGGGTTAGAATGGTCACCCTTCCTAGGGATGGGATGTACCAATGCAAGCTTGCTAGAAGAAGGAAAACTTCTGGTATATGAATAGAAATGGAACAGACGAGCAAGCACAGGTGCAAATGCAGAGGCACAATCTTCTAGCACATGGGGATGGATGCCATCAGGACCGCAGGCCTTGTTTGTTTCCAGAGAGGGAAGAGCCTTTTGGGCAGTCCGAAAAGAGATTACAGAGAGAGGAATAGAATTTTTAAAAGAAGCATCAGTGGGTGAAGGAATGTTACAGTCATCCAAGATATAGTTTGAGGAGAAACAGGAACTGATGAGAGCTACTTTGTCTATGGTAGAGGCAGCTATAATACCATCAGAACAGAAAAGTGAAGGATAAGCAGAGTGACAAAATGTCAGCAATGCCCTTAGCTAAAGACCAGAGAGACCTAACAGTAGATGATGACTACAGGCTATGACATTTCCTTTGAATAAAGGAATGCTTTGCATCATGGATAAAATACTTGTAATGATTATGAGCAGTAATAAATGATGCAAGGGAGTTGGAGGAAGGTGAATTTTTCCAAGCTCGATATGCTGGATCCCCTGCCTGAATGGGCTCAGAACAGGAACGGGTGAACCATGGGTTGGAAGAAGAGGTTGTCTTGGAGGAATAGTGGGTAAGTGTTTCCATTCCCATAACAACAATCTCTGCTAAGAACATGAGGGAGACAGAAGCATCACCACATAAGTGAAAGTATTTTACTCAAGAAAAGTCAGAAAAGTTTTCATAAGTTACTCCAGTCATCTTTGTTGAGGTGCCAATAATTATGCTCAAAGGGGCTGCTGGAGGGGAAGGTGCTGTCAGAATAGACACATTTATGAGAGTGTGATCAGATGAACCAATTAGGTGTGAGAATGTGTAGTTACAGAGGGACAGATTAAAGGGAAAGTACAGATCCAAATATTAGGAGACTGGTCACAGCAAAGAGGATACATGTTTCAGAGGTGGAGGGAACAAGGGGAAGAAGGAGACCAAATTGGAGGTGGAAGGATGGAGTGAAAGATTTTGAGCGGTCTGGGCCTGAACATGCAGGAGGGTGAAAGGCGTGCATGGAATAGAGTAAAATGGAACAATGTGTTATACCGGGGTCGGCGTGCTGTCAATGGACTGAACTAGGGCATGTGAAGCACCTGAGGTAAACCATGGAAAGGTCTGTGGGGCCTGGATGTGGATAGGAAGCTGTGGTTTCAGAGCATTAAACATGACAGCTAGAGACCAAGTGTGAGCGAATGTGGCCGTTTCATCTGTCTCCTGGTGCTACCTCGCTGGCGCAGGGGGTGGCGATGCTATTTCCTGTGGGGTGGGGTGGCGTCAGGAATTGATGGGGGCGAGCAAGTGTGAATATGTACATGTGTATATGTGTATATGCACGTGTATGTATATGTATGTATATATGTA
>JAYMFT010315090.1:0-39534 GCA_038088735.1 Panulirus argus | reverse complement strand
CCCCTCCAAGCAAGGCATACCAGAAACAGACAAAGAAAGGCCACATCTGCTCACATTTATTCCTTTGCTGTCATGTGTAATGTACCGATATAACAGCCCCCTATCCACAATCAGGCCCTACAGACCTTTCCATGGTTTGGTTCCATCCATTTACAACATGTCGATCCCAGTATACCACATCATTCTATTTCACTCTATCTCATGCACGCCTTTCACCTTCCTGCATGTTCAGGCCTTTGCCTGGAAACAAGAATTATGAGTTGTAAGAAGACTTTGCAATGATTTGTGTAAAGGAAAAGACATATGTGAGAATTGAAGTAAAGCAAGATGATTATGTATGAGAACCTTGGGACTAAAAGTTTGGCGATGGAAATGTACATACAGTGAGAGGACAGTTTGGTTGGATTGTCTGCTGAGATGTCTTTCAGAATCATTGCTCGTGACTGGTGGCATTCTTTCTTTATGCAACTTCACTTAACCATTTGATATTATTCTTATATAGTTTCTTACATATCTTTTTCCTTCCTTTCCTGTTTTCTTGATAACTACAACCTTTGAAACTAGATCGTCTGGCTAATGTTTGCAAATGGCAGGTAGCATAGTTGTCAGAAATCAAACTCATATTCATAGCATTATTTCATCTACTGATTACAGCCATTTCTCGTTACTGTTGTCTTGCATTATCTTATGCTCTGTTTACTTTTTCATTATGTATGTAATATTTCAGGAGCAAGAAAATTTAATATAGTGTTTCATAATATTAGTTTTTCTGGGCATTCTTGCATAGTTTAATTAATTCACCAACAAGCTCATTAGATACATTCATTCATTCTGTTATTCTTTAACCTGTCTGGCCTGTGTATCATTTTTTCACATGATCATTGAATTTCTCTGTAGAAGTTGCAGTAGAATTCCATTCTTCTCCACAGTCCAGAAAGTTCTGGCCTCAAGTTGGTGGTTGTAATATAAGAGAAGGGATGTGATAGTGAGCATGGTATGATTAATAGACCTGATCAGGGTGTGTTGAAATGGATAAATGGAGAGGATGAGCAGGAAAGACTTACAGAGAAAAGGCAACTCTCAAATGTGGAGGGAGCAAGGAGAAAGGAGAGATTGACAAGATAGTAGGATTTAGTGAAACAGGCATTGAATAATCAGATCCTGAACATGCAGGAGGGTGAGAAGCATGCATAGTATAGATAGAATTGGAATGATGTGCCTCCATATCTACTCAGTTAGAAGGTGTACATTAAAAAATTAAGCAAAAGTGTGGTTGCAGCTCACAACAGAATTTTTCTCAAAAGAGGCCTCTACTGCCACCCCTCACTGAAATTTTCTTTACCACCACAACCTCACCAGAGCCACCTCTACTATTACCACCATCTCAGTAAAGACTTTGAGGAATCAATTCAAGGATTGTAAAGGGTGCTACACTTCATATTAGTCAAGGCTTTCCCTAACTTGTCTTTTCTCCAAACTATCTGCCATAACTCTCTTTTTCCGAACTTTGTACATATTCCGCCGTGTATCATCTAGTACATCAACTTGCTCACTCTTCTTCTTTGCCTGTTACCACTTCCCCATCTGCTTATCTTACGGATGCATCCATTTTTTCTCCTCATACAGTTTACCTCCTTCTAAAATGCCTTCCTATTTCCTGCCAGATTCTCTTCCTATTATTGTTTTAGACTAAAATACCTCCCAACTTACTTTGTGAGAAATATGAAACTTGTGGTGGCAGTGCATTTGGAAGATATCGTACCAGTATTCTTGTGGTAGGGCCGGTTTTTGGATAGGGAGCTGTGGTTTTGGTGCAATACACAGAACAGCTAGAGAATGGATTTGAGGGATTGTGGCCTTTCTTCATCTGTTCCTGGTGCTACCTCACTAATTAGGAAAACAGTGATCAGGTATGAAAAAAGAATGTTGCATGTTTTAAATACTTGAGAGGAGGTAAGAATTCCATTTATTTCATATATTTTCTCTTATATCTTTCTGAAAATGTAATAGAAAAATATATGAAATATGTAGTTTATCATATTGTTCAGCAGTAATAATTTAATGAATTAAATCAATTTTGATCAAAGTTTTCATGATACATAGTAATTTCAATTCCACCACCAATTTTTTCTATATCTTTTCTGAATATTTTTTTTTTCATACATATTCGCCTTTTCCTGCGTTAACAAGGTAGCGTTAAGAACAGAGGACTGAGCCTTAGAGGGAAAATCCTCACTTGGCCCCCTTCTCTGTTCCTTCTTATGGTAAAAACCTTAAGATTCGTATTTGACCCTCTCTTGTCCCTTATTTAAGATCGAGCAAACTCGGGCTTTCCATTACTCTATCTGGTCGCTCCTGCGGAAGAACGGTGGAATGGCATTATTCATTGGTATAATCACTCTCCCTGCCATTTATCCTATTCTTACCTCCCATACTGAAGGATATAGAATATTGGCAACTGTTAATAGGGGTTAGTTGTGTTACGTCTGAAAACTTCTTGTTTTTTTATAGTATATATTACATATATGATATAGTATAATGATTTCTCGGAAATGTATCACGCGCCAGCCAGCAGTTTCTGTCCTCCCAAGAAAATGGATAAATTATTTTCACCCATGTATGAGGGTTAGTCATTGTGCGTCTGACAACATCCTCAGCGTATTTACATACAGACGGGTCCAACTTTCTACATTGGAGACTCTTACGTGATCCAAATTTCTAGGGAATACATCAGGGATGTACAGGACTTGTTTCATTGTTCAAGTAATACAACACATTCATGGACTTTGTTATATCTTGTGTACTATAAGGTTCTAGTTCAACAGTCGTACATTCTCCAACACATTGTAGACAGGAACACGCATACGAGCACCGCTTTACCGAGTATATTACAAGGACTTGGAAAGAAAAATTATTTTCTGGTGAGAAAAGTTAGAGGCGGTATGAATATGTATGAAGGGGGAGTCAACCCACTCCTCCAGAAGGCTCGAGTCTTTAACGTCTCGAAACCTTTAATGAGACAAAACGTGAAGTTAACATAGATAGTCCTCATTTTGAATTTCATTTATTTTTTCCCCCAGTGATATTTTCTGTTTCTAAAATAAACTTGATAATGACGAGCTTAGATATATGATTTTGAAGGTCAAACATTTGAAAGAATACTGTCCACGTCACTCTTACATCACCATTGTCTGTCGGTTTAAAGGTCCCATGTCACCATTTTGTCAGTTTTAAGATACCTTATTAATCTTGGAAAAATATATATTACAATGGATTCACTTTGTGCTGTCCCCATTTTTGTGGTACGTATCTCTTTAGTGTCGCTGCTGCCACCTATTGTTCCTTCACTGTCGTAAGTCCTACCAGACCAGTTTTCACAGACGGGATGTCTGGTCGAACTGGATGCGGCGACCAACGATGCCTCGACCATTCGAACAGACCAGACTCTTATCTTTATAAATCTTGATATCCTCCCCATGCTCCCCATTCAACACCTTTATAGAGTTGGCACCCTTTCAATTGATAATTCTCTTCACCCGATCCATCTACTTGATACCATCCTCCCCCGACACCCTTCACATTTGTCATCCGTCACAGTTGACACCCTCCTCAATCGACACTCTTCAAAGGAGACACCCTCATCACTCAGCACCCTTAAGAATTGCCATTCCCTCTCATTCGACACCTGCATTACGTTGAGTCCGAATCGCCGTGTAAACTACATGTGGAAAAGTCTCTTGCGCAGGTGTTCCTTTGATATCATTGAAACCAATATTTTTTTCTAAATGATAGTTTCTCGTAATTATTATAGCTATATTTGTCCTAAGAGGAAAAATGTTAAATATTTTTTCCTTTAGTAATATAGACTCTTTACCTTCTTATCTGGGTGTCTATCAATCCACCTGTGGTTTTGTTTGTTTGACTTAACGTTTGTGTCGTTCTACAGTGACTTCGACAAGACAGCGTCCAGCATAGAGAAGGTGGAATCCGTCATCAGGGACCTCGAGCGACGCATTATAGGTAAGTCGAGGGGACGATGGGATGTAGGCGTTTCCTGGTAGTTGTAATAAAGGAGCGCACTGACAAACACAGAGTAATGAAAATAGGAAGATGGTGGAACAACACACGAGTGCAAATATGTGTCTGTATTGATAATGTAAAAACTTCTTAATTTCTTTTCTCATAAGACGTGGTTCACCTCCCGTTTCTTTGAAGATTTTCATAAGCACTCCAAGAACAGAGAGGCCACCAGACCTGTGAGATCTAAACGCAAAGGCCACTAGACCAGACGAGGCCACCAGACCCCACAAGGCCAGCAGACTCCATAAGGCGATACTGCCTCGCATGTTCCATAACTTGACTCTTGCAGACTTCTGCCATGGCTTGGCGACCAGGGGCGTAGTACTTCGACCTGCGGATAGAGAGATACCCAAGTTGGGTCGTGCGAAGAACCAAGAGAGTGGACAGGAGCTTAGGAATAATTATTGTCTTCCAGGAGATAAGAGACGGACAAGCTGTCTTCCAGAAGATAAGGGACAGTCCGGCTATCTAACATCAGATAAGGGACGGTCCAGGTGTCTTCCAAATGAGTCCAGTAAGCCTCGGGCCCTACACACTGGGAGCAACAGGACTTTCCTCCTTTTCGGAGCCAAAAGGACAAAAGTGGCTCATTAATCCGGAGGGAAAAGTTTAGAGGAAGGTCAGGGAAGTATTGGTAGGACGTTTAGGGAAGTATTGTCTGACATGTTGAGGAAGTGTAGCGGAGGCTTACCTAAGGTTAACCAAAGAAGAGAACGAATGTTAACCGCTTCCACCGTACTGTGGGTGAACCACACCAGCCACCCGCTGTTCTGTGAGCTGGCCACACCAACCCCCCACCGTTCTGTGAGTATGCCCACACCAACCACTCACCGTTGCTGTGGGGCGGGCCACACCAACCAACCGCCGTTGGTGTGGGCGGGCCACACCCCGAGCTTGCCTCATTACCACCTCCTGGCCCAGCTGCCGCCGACAGCCTCTTCATTTTCACACAATTTTCAAGTGTTAAGCTGGACGTTTTCATCGCTCTTTTGCATGGCATGATGAATACTGGCCCAGGTACTAGACTATTCATGAATAGAATTTATAATATACCATTTTACAGCGTACGAAAAATCTTGTGTGTGTATATATATATATATATATATATATATATATATATATAACTACATACTAGATAGTGCTATCGATCTGTAAGTTGGTTTCTGCCCTTAGAGTCGTGCGCACCATCGAAAAATGTTGAATTTCTCAACGTATTCGATTTAATGCTCTCAATTTGCACAACACTGAGTCGGTGACCTTGTTCAACAGGAATTTTCATGACGCAGACACGCGCGCTTTGGTTCGTAAATCACTGTTATACGCCGTAATTATGGCTCTTGGGGACACCTGTAATCTGCGCTAGTACAGTTATTAACCAGTATTTTGATAATATATTATTGAATTAGTTGCCACAGTTGCCCACAGCTCTTAATACGTAATTACCCACCTCGGGGTCGAAGGCCCGAGAACAGGTGTGGGGCGAACGAGGACCAAGAAATATATATGATTATATAGTCTAAAAATAGTTCTCAGCAGGATGATCGCTAAGAAATTGTAGTGATAGAGGCGAAATGTCTTCTGAATGAAGAGAAAAATAATTAAATAGACGTTGCTAACCATTAAGACCAGAAAAAAATCTGTTACATTTCATAAATCAGTACAGCTGTCTAGATGAGGTATGCGTCCCTACCAGTAAATTCTGTGAATATATTAAAAAAAAAAAATCGTTTTCTTTCACCTCCCGATGGTCCTGTTTTCGTACTTCAATCCCCTGGTGTTTGTTGTGTTCCCTCAGGCGACTTGGTGCGCATAGGCGAGGACCTGTCCCTGATGCAGGAGCTCCCCGACACCCCTCGCAACAGTACCCAGTCATCTGCCGAGGTTCCCGAGGGCGAAGGACAAGACAGCAGCTTGCTAGGCTGGCCCATCTTCGGGTCAATTCTGCCGCTGTTCCACAGCTTCCTCGAGAGCATGGTGGGTGGCTGCTTATCTCTTAACCCCTGTGGGGCAGGGGTAGCTTAGAGAGAGAGAGAGTGTGTACCACTTGCTGTTTCGAGCAATCGTGACCGATATCATCACGGGGAAAAAACTATTAGCAGAGTAACTTCAACAGCCTCTTCCCACCTTTACTTCCAGAAGCCCAAGAACACCAACACGACGTACGAGGTACATGTGATGAACGGGACGCGCGTGGAGGTCAACAGGACCGTCAGTAAGGATTCCGGCGAGGGTTACAACTCCTTCTTCCAGCACGAGGTGAAGAGAGACACTCCCACTCCCTCCCTCCCTACACACACACACACACACACACACTGGAAATATGGCCAGCCAGTAGCTATGGTCTCGTATATATGTATTTTAGCTTAGCACCAACAGGAGAAAAACATGATAGCCCCGGATGGATTCTTTTATAATTAATGTGTATCATTTCTATAGTTGCACCTCTTAAGTAGTGGCCGTGATCGTCCCTTGTTTAGGCACACAAGCCCATGATCCCGCACATTGCCATGGGAAAAAGATAAGCCTCAGTCTCGAATATCTCGTACCCTAGCCCTACAAGCGCTGCCGGAAATGGCCTTGATCAGGGTATTCATCAGTCGCCCGTGTTTGTTTAAGCCAACGTAAAAACAAGTATTGTCCGATAATCCTGATATTATTAGCAGCAGAGACTAATAATACGACAAATTATCACTTATTAGCAAAATAAGCTATACCAAGATTCAGTAAAGATAAATTACAGAAGTCAGGAGACGGGGTTATTTTCCATGTCAATGGGAATCTATTGGTAACCGAACTGCCTGCAATATATGTCAACGCTTGTAACTTGCTATACATCAGATTGATAAATTACATCAAGAAGATTGTGTGAGTGGTCTGTAAACCCACCACAACGCAAAGAAAATCGTACTATTCTGCGCGATGTGAAATTGTCTTTAGCAAACAACAAAGAATCAATAACTATAAACATTAACTAATTTTGATTTCTTAACAGGTGGCCACGAAAGGGAATAGACTGGATTCAAATGATTAATTTTCAGACCAAATTGTTCATAAACCAACAAGAGGAAACAATACATTAGATGTAGTCAAAAGCAACGGATACGGACCTAACTGAATTTTGTGAGACGAAAAGTTAGGTAAGAACGACAGCAGTGTCGGATTTACTTTCAATTCTCGTTAAGATATTCAGAAAATAACTTAAATTTTATATTGTAACATAAACTGTATAACAAGTGGGCGAAACACTATGCTCAGTTCAATGCTCCATACTTGTTACATGGAGAAAAAGTCTCAGATTTGCCAATTACACTATATCAAGTGACTAAGCCCAAACAAAGGAAGACAGGATGGTTATTCAGAGGATTTTCAAATGCCGAGAGAAGCAAATGAATGCATTTTACCGTTGTAAATATTCAGAAATAGAAAATCTGGTAAGCCTTGTTGATCGTACGGGAGAAAATAAACCTCTGTATGAAAATGACCCAAGTTACGTAGAGAAGTGCTTAGGTTTACACAGCAAAGCAAACAATGTTATATATCATAGCTATAACAATACTGGAAGATGAAAAATACAACACTTGCTCTTTACAACGCCCTAATCCGTCCACAATTGGAATACGCTGCTCATCTCTCCTATTCTGGTCGCTTAACATTATCACATATTAAAGGAAAAACTAGACCGAAAACAAAGAGCAGTATAACCTGATTTCATAACTCTGAAATAAATTATATGAAAGGCTCGAGAATCTTAAATATATTTCATCTGAAAGCGAAGGCTTCGAAATCTAAGTATCTTCAAAATGCTCATTGAATTTGATAACATAATTCACTATAATTTCCTAACCTTCAAGTTAGACGGAAATTCCAGTGTGAAAATTATAGTAGGGTCACGTAATAAAGTATCAATGCATTTTAGTTGCTGCTGGAGAAATACTTCAGTAATATCAGTGAATAAACGTGTTTAAGGATGACAGTGTAATATACACGTATTTAGGTTTCGTTGTTCAACAGATTTGAGGCTAAGATGCTTCCTCTCCAAAGTTTCCGGCAGCTTAGCTAAGGTAAGAACATTTTTACATTCAATCTTTCCTAAAAACTTTCCATGACGGTATATTCTCTGTATAATACGTGGTGGTTCTTCATTTTCATACTGGATGGGGATGGGTGGGAAGAAGCTCTGTTTTACAATCTTCTCTCAATCTACATAGATTGAAATTAGATTATTATTACTGCCATCCAGCAGATAACCTCGTCAGGTCTTTCTCTCGTCTCCGTTCCCCACGTAAACACTCGCGTCCAAAATATCAGTTGACAAACTACACAGCGACATCGATGAGTTACGCTGTAGCCTCTTATTGGATTCCCTTTAGAATAAAAGGATTTCATATTTCTCTTCAGGTGATCCACGTCAGGCCCAACAAGAAGCCCATGGGCCAGCAGGTCGCCGTCCGGAAGGACCTGGTAGAAACGACATCCCCACAGGTAGGCACGTCAGGAGACTGAGCACCTATCTCTCTGTGTTGGCGCCTAACAGGCTGCATCCGGGTTACAAAGAGGAAGATCTTATGGTCCTGCAATGGGTCAAATTTGTGACATATTTTAGATTGTTGATTTGATATACTCGTTACCCCACAGAGTCGCTGTGAAATATTTTAACGGCAATCCTCCAAAATGTACTCAAATTAGGTTATCCGTTTGGTCGACTCATTTGTAGAATTTTCCTATGCATTTTTTTTTTTGTTTTCGTTATTTGTTGCAACACCCGTTTGTACTTTAAGCCTCACAAGCTACATCCACTAGTCGTTAATAATTTTTAAGCACCTGCTTCAGGCATTAAAGATAATTCTCAGATCACACGCACTCACATGATACATGTAGGCCCTTGGATCACCTATCTTTGCATCTTGAGAAATAGGATCTCCGTAAATTCCGATTTGCAACTCAGTAACTTGTGTGTGTTGGCTGTCAACAGCTGAAGGAGGAGTCTGATGATGATGATGAAGAGGAGAGGTATCAGAATCGGGACACGAGTATGGAAGAGCCATTTGGTAGCGAGGAACCCGAGGAAGAAGAGAACGAAGTGGAGTAGGTGGGCTGTTGGCCACCATAGCTACGTCACTTCGCCCTTGCCCCAAACAATACCAACCCGAGGCTGTGAAGTGAGCAAGAGACTGACGTGTCAGTAGCCCCATCAAACGACTTCATTTGTGAAGCATCCGTATAAAACAAAACAATATTACTTTAGTGGCTGTCTCAGCTAGGACTTCCATGGTCATGACATGATCAAGTATTAATGTTATTCCTCTCTCTGCGTGAACTCTCCACGAAAGAGTGAGCTCCAGAGCACTGAAGTGTCTTCCGTCACGCCACTCGAGTGACTGTGTAACGGTCTGTAATGGCGTAACCCACTGGCCTAGTTTCAACAATACGTAGTTTATATCTTCGTCGCCCATGAAAAAACGTATTTTTGTGTCAACAAGGATTGAATATAGTGCCATGTGAAAAGTATATCTATTTTATTTCTTATGCAGAAGAGAATCTATCTTGTATTCGCATGGTATGAAAAACAATGTCAACACCATAAGAAAAAATAAAGTGAACTTTAACATTGGTAACTGTGATTAGCTGCCGAAGTGACTTCTGGTAACTCATGGTAGTTGTCTTTTTTTTTTTCAGATGAAGATGGCATGGCTTTAGATCGTAGGACGGTTCTGTTACTATTCAGATTCTTTTTAACAGAGGAGAGAACAGTGACACTAGGAAAAATATTTGCCCCTTCCTCCCCCCCCCCCTCACACACACACACACACACACACACACACACAAATACGGGTTCAGGGATGGTACGTTAAACAGAGAGTATGTACTTCCCTCAGAGTCCTCATAACTGCATTCCATAAATTATACAGGAAATACTTTGAGGCCTTTGAAGTTGGCTGATGTGTAGAAATGGTGAAGAGGGGGCAGGTGGCATCGCGGCATGTACGTGTAATTCCAGAAATGAATATGGCACAGAAAAAAAGCGAGGCATGCTCCACTGTGCGGGCCAGCGTAAGCAGGTTAGCAATGTATGGAAGGTTTAATGGACAATAACTGTACTGGGCTTTAGCGGGAGTTCAGTATTTTATTCCCTGCTCCGCTATAACCCAAGAGCAGCACTAAAATGTGCTGATTAAAACTTTGTGTCAGTAGAGCTCCAAGACCTCTCTCTCTCTCTCTCTCTCTCTCTCTCTCTCTCTCTCTCTCTGATAACCTATGAATGAAGATAACCATGCCGTAGGCTAACTTGCCCTCATATCTGTAATTCCTATGTAGGTCTTCGAGGAAGATTTAAATTACGTGCTCTGGCCTAACGGTGATCTACGTGTTGCCATCTGTAGGTCAGCAAAGTCACCAGCTACGCTCTTTTCTAAGCTCGTGTGTAGTCTGTTTGTGTGCCATTGTTTCTTTACCCCAACCTAAAATTGCAAAACTAATTCCAAAACCTAAAGGCACCAAAACAGTAGGTAAACAAAGAATAAGATCGCATAAAAAGAAAAAGAAATGACGCTGTCGAGATGCGTTTATTGTTGTTACAAGTTTCGGTATTCGGTTGTGCAGTTTAGAGTAGAATTAAAAAGAAAAAAAAGAAAGTGGGAATGGGACATGCATGGCTAGCTCTGTGCTGATGGCCCGGTTGTAACGGCTGTCAAGCTCAACAACATGTTCGCGTTTTATGATTTAGACAATTATTTTTCATAACGCGCATTTTTTGTACAAGTGTCAAGGCCAAAGTGTTAAGTCAATATTCGACATTTAATGAATTTAATCAAAGTTATTTTTATTTGGGTTCAACCAAGGCCAGTCGCCCAGCCAGCACTGAGATCAACAGGGCGTGTTGTTGATTGTTATTTTGGCCAATAAGTGTTTGAATTTATATCTTTCAAGCTGGGCACGAAAGATGAATCATACGAGAGTCCGTATAACACTGTTTGACTTTGAAATCATACTGAATTTGTATCGTTGTGACCATCCTAATTTCCATAACGTAATTATATCGAGTTACTCTTTTATTACTGTCCCGCTAAAAGGTCTTCACTGTGTTAAATAACTTTACTCCCACGCCATCTATTCGTAGCACCTTCTGCAAGGTCTCTCCGTCAGCCGAATGATACGATTTTCACAGTTCCAAAAATGCCACATGCAAAATACTGTTTTTTCCCGCACACATTCTTCTTTTTTAAAGCGAACACCTCGTTCACACTCTGTACTTCTCTTGAAGCCACTTTGCTCTTCCCGTCAGGATTTCGGTGCACGCCACTCCCCTTTAAATTGCGTTTTCTCCTATACATCTTATCAGTGTGACCTGTAATACGTAAACCTTTGTACCCCTTTCTGTTTACGAGGTAACTATACATGCATTCCACCAGTCCTTAGGCATCCTATCTCAGGGCGTACAAACGTCGAACTGACAGACTAGCCAATCGACAGCACTGTCACCCCTTTTATTGAGAAACTCTCTTACAATCCCATCCAGCCCTGATGATTTACCGCACTTGTACAACTCTCAATTACTCTCACTCCTTCCCTGCAGGAACTGGCCATGCACCTTCCTTTTCTCTTTCACTAGCACTTTGACTTCCACGTTCCACCACTCTAACATTTCTCATAAGTTCACATTCCACTTTCCGTACGCCACATACACTTCACCCGCAAATTAAAGTAGTGCTTCCATAAAGCCTTCCTTTTTTTTTTATTATTTTCTTAGTTTCATTTACTCCCACCTTGCGCCATTTTTTTGTGAAACTACTTTTGGTATCTCTGCACATAAACCTTTTTTACAAGGTCTTTCACCTTCACATTTTCCGAAGTTTGTCATTTTCAATTTCCTAGACCCACCACGTTCCCCTCTCACAACCTCTTATTTAGCATATAATCCAAAAACGACCACTGACCCCGGTTTAACTCTCCTATGTATACTTTGTATATCATTTGATTTAATAATATATTAAACTATTCTCGTATCAGCACATAACTCGACAAGCTTTTCCCCATTTTCATTACACCAAGGACCCCAGCCTCCCAGTGTATGCCCTCAGCTGCCACATCCCTCAACCTTGCACAGCAATATTGCTCATTTTTCCTTAGGTAGTTAAAAATCATCTGGACTAAAGAGGAAAAGTGGAAAGAATATATGTAGCCGATACTGAAAAAGAAATTTAATGTTTTATCAGTTTCTAGAGAGAGTAAACTGCTACATATTTTATATTTCAAAACATACCTCCATCTTCGCAATGTCCTCAGGGTTCGTATGTCCCTTAGATGAAATAACCTGACTTGTGTTGTTTCAACCTTCAGTTGATTCCTTGTCCTGAGACTAGGTCCTTACCTCCAAGGCCCTTGCTACAAGGCCTTTGTCATTAGACCCTTGATATGCCGCCCATAGTGTAAAACCTTGCTATAAAACACTTGTCACAAGGGCCTTTGCAATAAAACCGTAGTTCTATGGCCTTTGTCACTTGAGAATGATGCCCTTGTTATAAGGGCCTTACCGTAAGGCTCTTGCTATAGTGACCCTTACTTTAGGGCCCATATCATAAGGCCCCATCCAATAGGAACTTTGGTGAAAGGGCTGTCACGGGGCCTTTTTCATAGGGTACTTGCCGTCATATTCCCTGTTATTGCATTTTGTCTTTTCGCATCGCCCTTCAGTTTTCCGTCAGATTATTCCAAAAGCTTATTTTTAGGTCATCCATTTGGTCCCCCATGATAGAGCTCCTAAAATAAACTGAATATTAATGTTATCATATTGTGCACGACCCACCCTTAACGTGGAAGTGATTGTCTGTCTCAAATTCCTGTCATTTCACATCTCTGACCTCTCTCTGTAATCGACTGCTCTTTCTCACGCTTTGTTCCATTACACCATATTTCGATCCACAGTATCAATGTCCCCCTCGTCAGATACCTTGCAAAATTAATTCTACTTTTTAATTTCCTCCCGTTCCAATCTACCTTCCTAAACAGCCTGAACTCCTCTCGTGTTGAAGACAAATGCTCATTCCTGCTAATCACCCAACCACAAGTCAGGGCCTCTTCTAATCTTTTAAGTCTTCGTTTTATTTTTCATTTTTTTGTATCACGACTCCTGCTGCAGAGCGGTGTACATTAGTTCACACCCGTCCGTCCGTGATTCTTAATCTTGAGTGAATGATATCTCATGTCTGCGTGGCTGGATTTAGACCAAATGTATTCCACAGTTTGTGTATTCCAAAGCTTCAAGTTTAAACTTTTCGAAGTTGTGGTCACAGTCGCAAAATCATGTGTACTGAGCTATTACTGAATGACTGGACACACAATATTTGAATACTGGGTCAATGAAAGTGGACCGTAGTTATCCAGATATTGCAAAATATAAAGAAATCTGTTTATGAGACTGGTGGGGAGGGGGAGGTCATTGGTCAAGGTCACAAGGTGACATAAATGACATTTATGTTTAATGAACATTTACTCTCGTCTACGACTGAGCACCGACATCCTCATGCAAAATGCGCTTAGTTGAGCTGTCATGCCGGGGGCTCAGTCGCCATCGATCCTCCAGTAAATCACAAGTTGCTTTTAATTCAAACCGAGAGACCCCATCCGATGGTTTGCTTCCAGTCAAGAGACAGGTACCAAAATATGCATTGATATTTCTATGCGACGTGTAGGACTACGAACTGTCCCATCACCCATGCACCACTAGGTGTGGTTAGGAAGTTCTGTTGCTGTTCCATGAGCAACCACGTCCCTCCGTCTCTCTGTCCTGCCTCAGTGCTGGTATTCCTGAAGGTGTGGAGGTAGTGTGTGTTCACACAGTACTGGCCACTCGTCCCAAACAAAACTGCTTCCATCATTCATTATGTGCTCTGCTATCCGGCCCGGTCCCCTTTACAGAGATAATGCCCGTGAACCACCTCGTCAACACTACAGATTCGCGCACCTCTGTGCCGAATTTAGGGTTTTGTAAAGATATTTTTGATTGCACTGACACGACGGACGTGCAGGAATAGCTGAGAATTCACAGGTTGTAGACTTTCCCCCACACATGGTCAGGGCACCCAGGACATTATCTTAACCCACGCTGATGACCAGCACCTACCATTTCAGCCTGTACCACCCTCATCCGTCCGCGGTCCACAGATACTAGCAATATGGTCCCCCCACGCCTACCGCAAATGTCAAGATTGCCCGACGGTTTTACCGATTCCGCAATACGTCACTTTATAAAGTGGATCATCCAGTATCCCTGGACAGAAGTACTAAGCATGGATTTGACATGAAGTGTTGGGGACATGAAGGATTGAACGTGTAGTGTTGGGGGACATGAAGGATCATACTGTAGTGTTGCAGACATGAAGGATTACACGTGTAGTGTTGGAGACATGACGGAACAGACTCGTGTTATCAAATTTGTTTACAAATGTTCCCCCTTTGTGATCCATCTGCTTTCCTAAATCTGTCACTGATCACAAAATTCCCTGATACTTATAAATTTCCGTCATATCTTGTCATTATTCCCGAATTAATTCTGGACTTTCATAATGTTCTCAGGCAAATTCTAAGCAGTGATAATACTCGAAAAGCATTTGGTGTTGCACCTCACCTCCGTGCATCATCGTGCCTACATTTATCTCCCTGGTACATCAACATCAGTGAACCTACATAACCTGCGTCACATTCCACGACCTTCGTCAAAGACCCAGTAAATGCCCACCTTTCTCCTCTTTGTTAGGAGGCTTGCCATCCGAGTCTCCAATTCCTCGATGGGGAATACATTCCGATTCCCTGAAACTTCTGGATTCTTTTCTATCTTTGCTCACCCTGCCAAGCCTAGTACGCTGACTCGCTTTTCAAGCGACGTCAACTTGTTGCCAGTGTTCACACCCTTGTAACATCTCTTACGTCCATCTAAATTCTATCGAAGTGTTTTGCCATTCCTCTCGCGTTCCATCCATTTGTCAAGAATCGTCTGCATAACACAACTTCCCCAATTTCCACTGCCATCTCCTGCAGACGTACTTCTCTCTCCTATTTCTTAACAAGAATTCTTTTACAGCTTCCCCCGTGGAGACATCAAACTGAGTGGATCAGGAGGAAATATTCATCGCCTCCGAACTCGATAAATTTTAAATGAATTCCATTTCGCATCCCTGGTAAGTCTATCTTACACCCCCCACAAGGCCATAAATGTTGTAAAACCAGTTTTCTTGGAGCGTTTCCTGTCATTCTTATGGTAAATACCCGGCCCACACGGGAGCGTCCCTACATGAATCCACTGTGTTCATTTCTTACTTTACCCTCCGAATGTTTTACTTCTTTTAGTTACTCCTCAAGCAAACTCCTGTCCTTCTATATTTATTAAACAAATCTCTTAATTTTTTTAGATAAGTTCTTATCTTTTCCCTTGTACAGAGGTACTTGCGTTACACTTAAACAGACCCTGGACATTATCGTCATGACCTCACAAATACTGGACTGTAGACAACAGTGGCAACACAGCGCTCCCTACATTATCGCCACTGCTTCAGTATATCTCTACTTAAACTCGTCCAGACCGGGCCCGTGGAAGTAATTCACCAATTTCATCGCCTGTATTGCCTGTTCATTCTCAATCTATCTTTAATTTTCGCTCCAAGCTCCCTCGTCCATCTCAATCTGCACTTAATGAAAAGTATTATAGTTTCCTTGCATCTCTAACCTTCAGTAAATCTCAAGAAATTTTCGTTCCGCCTGGCACAGACCAACTTGGGAAGAAGGTAGGAGCCTAGCCTAGCAACTTCGGTGGTACAGATCAACCTTTGGGTTCGGTAGGAGCGAAGCTGCTTCTCATCTTTTGACTTGCCATTACTTCACAACCTTTGCTGCCTTCCTGAAACTTTACTTTAGGTAACAGAAGCATTTGCAGAAGCTATTGTAGTGTGAGGACCTCTGGTTACTCTCTAGCACAGGGCCTCTGAGAGGAGGATGCAGGGGGTACATCGTACCAGGGCCCGGGGGTCCAAAAGGGGGCCTGGGAATTTCCTGGGATCTCAGAAAATTCAGAAAATCAACAGGGCGCTCCATTCCACCCCTCTCTCATCTTCCATACCCTTTTTGGCCTTACAGCTCATTGCATTACAACCTTATAAAAAACAGGATGACTAATAGAGAAGGGAAGGGGGCACGAAAGAAACTTTGTACCCCATGATAAAATTCCTTTCAGGGGCCCTGCTCTCGCTTACTTCGCAGAAGGACGTGTATAAAATGAAATAGACCATGTTATTAGCGCAAGCTCGTGTTAACGAAGTGAGGGATATAACAGATATACGCAACACTCCTTAGTAAAACGATCATTTGATGTAACTCTTCTTACATCTTTTATTACTTTCTTTCGTTTCATATCTCCTTTTCCATTTGTCCTATTCTGGCATGTCGTTTCTCTCTTGTCTAAACCCTTTTTTTGGCAATGTTAATATTATATAGAAAAAAGAATCTTTGTTATCATCCCTTGCGAGGGGCATGCGTGGCGTGAATGTAATTAGTCTGTTATGTTCCAGGAGGGGCATCCTTCAGAAGACAATCCAGGAGGCTCATCCTTCTGGAAAGTCATCCTCCAGGAAGCTCGTCTTCGAAGCGGTAACTTGCTCACAGACATTTCAATTGCTTAAAGTAACCGTCATTGTCTTTTTTTTTTCTTCTTCTTCTTCATTTTTAGGTGTAATAGCCATGCGCTGTAGGTGTCCTCTTGCCGTATCACTCTAAGCCGAAACATTTCAGGTTAGACAAACCCCATTCAGAAATCCCTACGGAGCATAACCCAGATGATATTAGCGTAGCCAAATTACCTGCTTTTCTATTATCCTTCCTAGATATTCCCTGATGAAATTATGTCAACATCCCCTATTTCCCAGACGTCTAGAATATCTTAAGATATTTGCCTTAAAATGACTGTAGAAAATTTTGGTTCCCTTTTTTCCCTTAACCTTCTCTCAAAGGAGGTAAACTTTTAGTGTACGTGGACGTTAATTAAACACCAGCTCTCATCCTCGCCAGGAGGGTTCATGAAGTCTCCTTCAAGCGCTCTCACACAGCTTCACACTCTTCCCTCGCGCACTCCCTGCACAGCTTCACACTCTTCCCTCATGCACTCCCTGTATAGCTTCACACTCTCCCTTCACGCACACTTCCACAGCTTCACACACACACAAATAAAAACACAGTAGCGAGGGATAGTCACTTTTTTAAATAACAAGCTTATAACACTATGAACACGGATTCCGAAATAAAAACATCATATCTATCGACTTCAAAAGAGTTTTTAAGTATATATATATATATATATATATATATATATATATATATATATATATATAACAGGGATTCGGTAACATCCTCAGATATTAGACAATCGAAAAAAGCTTTTGATAAAGTACCGCATAAAAGATTGCTAGGTAAAGTTGAAGTTCACGGTAAAGGAAACTGAATTTTTGCGCGTGGATAGCGGACTGCCTAGTAAGAGGGACAACAATCAGTGGGAAGTGAGAAAACATCTGACCGGCTCAGCGTGACGAGTGGAGTGCCGCGGGGATTAGTCCCGGAACCCATACGTTTCATAGTATCGCCTGTGGGTCACGGGAGACGCTTAACGGATCGCGTCGTCCGTCCGTCGTACGTAGCTATACTTCAACTCGCAACAAACCTTGGTTGTACCATGAAGTGTCTGCATTAAATACTCGTTGTAAAACTTTACGCAGTTGTTCCTCACTATCTAAGGGAATGAATGGCGTAAGATCTATGACTTTAGGTTTGGATCTCGCTTGAGTTAAACCCCTTATAAAAAGGTTTAACCTAGAACTTTAACTCGGCTCAAAACTTGAGAGAGAATCTACCTTTGGCCACGGAACTCTGTATATGATTTTCAAGCAATATCTTCACCCATTTGTATTGCATTCTCAGAACTCTGTATATGATTTTCAAGCAATATCTTCACCCATTTGTATTGCATTCTCAATAACTATGATGCACTGCAGGCAACACAAGAGTCTTATGAAACATCATTCTAGTTGTGTGTCATTGAATCAGAGACAGAACTCGCCAGCAGAAATCAGAAAATTGCCCGTGACACGAACCTAAGAAAAAAATTTAAATGAAGGAAGACTGGTTAATGTTTCAAAGTGATTTAGACAAAATTATCCAATGGCCAGAGACACTGCCAATGGGGTTCAATGGAGACAAATGAAAAGCAATGCCATTTGGTGACAGAAACATCGTTCATAGATATGAAATGCTTGATGAGCCATAAAAGGTCAGAGAAGGAAAGGACCTGGCAACGTTCATCTGTATTGACCTACAATAAGCAACTCAGTGCCTAAGTGCATGCAATAAAGCAAATAGAGTGCTAGGTTTCACAGATATAGATTTAAACTATAAAATAAAAAATACCAACTGTCTACAGCGCTCTAACCAGACCCCATCGACAATACGCAGTTCGTTCGTGTCACAAAACCTGATCAGCGATAATTAAAACAAATACAAAGAAGAGGAACAATACTTAATTTGTCGTTAAGAAATGAACTTCATGAAGAGATACTCAGAGGTGTAAAATCATTTCCTCCAAGGAAGCACAGACTCTGAGGAGATCTAATAGAAGTTCTCAAAATATCGAGAAACATTTTCATGAAATCAATACCACGATTCCAACAACATAATTCGCGGCAATTTCGTCGCATTAGATTCAATGACCATAAATAACAGGAAGAAGTTAAAGGGAAGGAATGTAATACAAACGTGAACAAACTTTCTAGTAGCTTCTCCGGAGCCAATAACTTGCTTCCAATTTCTGCATGCTGGGTTCGCGTGAGATCTCGTGACATGCATTCAGGGTAGATTTTAGGGATTTAGGGTAAGTGTTATAGTAAGCTTAAAGTAAGATTTTAGGTGTTTGGTTGGGTTATCTGTGCTTGGTTAGGTTTTTGGTGGTATGATAGATTCTAAACGCTTAGTTTTTAAGTTTGTTTAAGTTGAAAATGTAAATGGTAAACTCTTCCCGCCAAATGAATGAATTATCGGACAAAAACACCAGATCTTACGTGAATTCAGATCTGGTTCCCAAGGCCGTAGGAATCGGGAATCGGTTACCTGTGGTAAACGACCCTAAACTTTTCAGCTGCAGAATTGTAGAACACTGGAATAGGCAGCCAACAGAAGTTGCCAAGGTAAAGACCATCAGGTTTAATGTAAAGCTAGACTAATTTTTAATAACATCACTTCTGTAAATGAGGCTGAAAAGCAGTAGGAAAAATATTCAATTATTTTCATCTTTTGGAAATTATTATTTCTAAGATGGATACCCTAAGAGCAAAGCTAGACAAATTTGTCAGTGTATATGATGTCTGTAAATTTAGACGGACAAGGAGGAAAATGTGCATATAATATGTAGTGTATAAATAAGGAAATTTCTTTTTCTCTTCAAATTTAAGCCTCTTCCATAGATTGTCTAGCTTTATACAATGAATAAGGATATATTTTCCACTTAGACTTTCCTATAAAATTTCTGTGTCGGTATACTTTCTCTATACTGCATTGGTGCTCCTTCTCAGCAGTCATTTCCCTGCAGGCTGATGTTCCACTGAGAGCTGTGGCTGGGGAGGAGTCATCTGCCTCACTCTGCTTTCTCTCTGTATATAAGATTAGGAACATATGATAGCAATACTGTTCTTCAGCGGAGACTTCGTTGTATACTTCCTAAGTACCACAGTGGTATCGTACAGGATAGATCCAATAAACCCAATGGAAATGGAAAGGTAGAGACATCAAGCTTTCGTGTATTTCTTCGGGACCTCTTCACGGCAACCGTTGCCCTAAAAACGTCTTGAGATATAGACGAAAGCTTCGTGTTTCTACCTTTCCCTAACCAGTGGGTTTGATATATATATATATATATATATATATATATATATATATATATATATATATATATATATATGTATGTATGTAACTTTTGTCCGTGACTGGAGCCTTCAACATAAAAAAATATATATATATATATAGCGTCAGCGAACAACGGGATCATGTGCAAACACATACACCCTTAATCTGTTATTGGGCAGAAAGAATACTACACCCGCATTTCCTGCGTGTCGTAGAAGGCGACTAAGACAGGAGCATGATGGCATGGATGCTGTTGTATATCCTTCCCTCCTGTTATCCAGTCCTTACTATGAAGAACCAAGGGGTCGTTTTACCCATAAAACTGCATATACTTGAGCACACCTTGGGGTCCGTATGTGCTGTGTCTTGAGGGAAAAGGGCCCTAGGTAAGGCCCAAGACAGTACGATGGCCTTGTTTGAGTATTTTGTGTAAAATTTTGTAAAGGCCAATATCCTGGAAGTGACTTTAGTAAATAGATATCCCATTGTCTGTTTCATGACATCTCACTCTAATGTACTAAAGTAGAAAATAGTCATTGGATATATATATATATATATATATATATATATATATATATATATATATTAGAGAGGGAGGGGGGTGGAAAGATTGAGAGTATGGTGCGCTACGTACAATGTTGATGAGGTGATAAGTCACACCTTAGACGAGTTAGTGTGAAGGTCTTCACGTGGCTGCCCCGCCAACGCCCGGCATGAATGGCTGGCTTAACTACTGCTATAATTACCTCCTACGTCCCGGGGCGACGCCACACCTCGTGTCTCATAAACTACCCACGCGAACCATGAAATGTATGTCAAATAACCAAACACTGGAAGACTTGTTTTTTTTTCACAATTCTAGGATTTTTCGGTGTGTTTGGGTGTGTCAGACGCTTTGGACAAGGTTAACGATGTCTCCGTAGAGTGAGGGGTGAGGTATAACGACGTGTTTGCTTCAACGCGCTACTGTACTGGAGGTCTCATAAGTTTGGTTCGGTACTTACCGGCAACAAGTAGGAGGAGGAAGGCGGCGGCAAGACGTGTCCAGGCTGGTGGGGCGCCTCTGACCTGCCGCTGTGAGCCCCTCAACGCCGCCTCCATTGTTTACCTCCAGCTCAGCAAGTTCTCCACTCCGCCTTGGTCCTTCACCGCCTTAGATCGCGTCCCAAGTGGAGGCCGGGTCGACCCTCCACTGGTTTTACACTCTTGCCTCCTTTTACCCAACAGGTTTACTCCATGAAGATCAGGTAATTACCTTACCAACGTCAGGATACTAGGAATCATTTCGTACGATCATTACCAAAGTTTGATATACGTTCACAAAACTTTTTCTCTTTTTTACTTTTCCAGAGCAGCGACTGTTGATGTAGGAGGGGGCGGAGCGCGAGTGGTGTGGAGCGGGAGGCGGGAGACGCGCTGCTTGCCCTCTGGCTGCCGAGCGCGAACTGTTGGGAAACTGGGACGATGGCGCTCTTTATCGACGTTCAGGGGGCCAGTATCCACGGTAAATTTCCGCTGAAACTCTGTCGCTCATTCTTAAGGGTTCCTGAGCCCTAAAGTTTGGACAGTCACGCTAAGTTAGATCAAGTTTGTCTTCTATCTTTGCCGCTGTGATATCGTACTTCAGTTCCCAGCAGGCGCTCTGCTAGCCATTGACGGAACAAGAGAAAAGTACTTTGGTTGCAAGTGCAATACGTTACTGAAGTATGACCGGTGGACAAGGTGCCCGCAACCGGATGACACTGGTGTCCCTGTGTGTGTGACAGGCGCCGAAGAGCACGGTTCGGATGACACTTATAAACCGCTTATGACAGAGGTGGAAGAACATCAGATGACTTAGGTATTTGACCGCGTATGACAGGGATCGAGGAATACAGGGTGTTACATTTGAGGGTCATGTATGACAGGAGTCGAATAACACGGGATGACAGTATGGACCATATGTTTCGTGTGTTTAAAAATACGGGATGAAACACAAGTGGACCATGTGTATCAGAGGTTGAGGATCACTAGACGGCGCAAGTACCTTACGAGACAGAGGTTGAGGGACAGAAAGTGACATAGGTGGTGACCGTGTGTGACAGGCCGAGGAATATGGCATGATATGATGGACTGTGTCTTTCAGGTACTGAAGACAATGAGATGAAACAGATGAGAGTCGCGTGTAACAGAGGTTGGAGAGCACAGGTGTAAATCGTGTTTAACATGGTTCAAGGAACATAGGATAACACAGTTGTGAACAGTGACAGCAGTCGGAGTGACAACATCAAATTGTGTATGAGTTGAGTAGAGGAGCATACGAGGACGTTCCTGTTTGCCTTTACTTCCACAAATTAATATGGATCTCCTGTACCCAGCATAGCGAGGTGGAAGGGTTCTTCAAGTTCCCTCTGACTCTCAGGACGACGATATGGAGGGCCAAGGCAACAGTAATACTATCGCCCTCCAGGATTTAGGCTCTTGTAGTAAGTCTTCCACTTTTTACGTTGTCAGTTTCACCAACATCCTTTCAACCGATCTTATTTCTTCTGTTATGTTCCACCCATATTATGCTTGTAATATCTTACCTCTCTTTTCGCCTTGACCTACATACATGTGTCCGTTTCAAACTTTGTGCCTATTCCAGCATTAACATTCTCGTTGCATGCCTCGTTGACCTTAGATCTCCAAATTTCTATCCAGCTCAAGACTTCTTTCTCAATCACCACCATGTGTCTTCGTCTTCACCACCTGTTCTTCCAACCCCCAGATTTTGTTTTTAATCTTTGACATTCTTCAGCCACATAGATTCCTCTCTGAGGCCGTGACATCCTCTCATTTCAAGGTGGGGTCATGTACTTCGGGGACGTCAGCGTAGGCCATAATGGTGAAATAATCTTCCCACACAGACGGCCGGGAAATCTGCTCCCCGCATGTTTTCCATTCTTTACAGTCTGAAACAAATTATCAGCCATCTTACTTTTGCCCCAAGCCATCGCGATCATTCTTTAAAGCAAGTTCGTTACGCAGGATAGTTCAGTACAGATCCTGTACGAAAGTAAGAACAGCAAATAATTCTGTAAAAGAAAACGGATTTTTAAAAGCACTTCAAATGTCTATGCTGTGCTAAGGATGATTCTGAGGCAAAAGACGGAAGAGAGTTCCAAAGATTTGCTATATGGGGAAAGGAAGAGATATCACAACGGTCAGTCCTCGTGTGGCTGGTTTCCCCACAGAATTTCTGGGAAGCAGCGGCCAGATGAATGTCATGGGCCTAGATCACAGGAGCTGGGACTTTACGCCGACTGTTCACTATCGCAGTGGATGAAGTGATACCTGTAGACCAGAAAGATATCAAGGTGGATGGAAATGGATGGTCGAGAAGTGATAGAAGGAGAGTTAAGATAAAAAAAAAAAGGGAATTTGATTCCACTTTGGCTAACAGAGAGTAGAAGACCCTCTATCCCAGATATGTAAGCAGTACTGCTTACAGGGTCAATGAGGAATGAGGCCCCTGTGAATATGGAAAATCTGCTCAGAAGAAAAATGACTGTGTCACAGACTGAAATTTGACCTTGGTTCACAGACTTGATTATTAGGTTTCACTAGTGTTATTCTTTTGCCTTTTTTTTTTTTTACCATTCACTGCAACAAATTTTTTACGTAAAAATTCATAAAAACTTTTCCTTGTTTCTTATTATGTCCTTTCATAATACTCTCTATATTTCAGTTAAGGTCCGTCCTTGATTTGGACTTTTGTCCGTAGCTGGAGCCTCCAATTTAAAAGAAAATAACTACAACTTCAGTCACACGAACATATTTTTATTTTTTTTTTCGGACTGCCATCTGTTGGAAGGCTAAAGACTTTCTTCAGTCAACAGTCAACAGTCATCTTGACTGTATTGCCATAACGATTATGTCAAATTACGTTCATATCTCACAACAGCTTTATTGGGTATCATGTAAGGCATGAGTGCAAGGCAAATGTAAACAACCAACCTGCAGATTTTCTTTTCTATATCGAATGATCCGTTCATTGAAAAAAGTCCTCAGTTCCAAGTCTTAAAGACAAAAAAAGGCGAGGGAAATAGAGAAATAAGAAGAGTTAAAGAAAACCCTGGAGATTTAGAGAAAGTGGAAAACTTTCCTTTTAGAAAGGAGCAGATTGTAGCTGTTTGAAAAGACAGCAGAAGGTAAAGAGTTCCAAAGTTTAGCGGTATAGGAAAAGAAACAGGCATCACAACGTCCCTTCCTTATGTTGCCAATGGCCTCAAAGTAATCTTGTGATGCAGAAGCTTGCAGAGTATTGCAGCCAGTTCTAGGAGGTAAAAACCGGAGCAGTTATTACAGAAGAGGGAAAAGTAACCACCATTGCGGCGTACGGCAAGGTGGTTAAGTTTTATGAGGTCAGACTGGAAGAGGTGATAAGTCAGAATAATTTAGACTCGACTCCTTCAAGTAAGTATGTAGAGCAGGATTGTCCCTAAATGTAAAAGGATGAATCGATCCTTCGCTTAAAGGGAGCATTTCTTTTTTCTTTTTAGAAAAAAGGGATTCTAGGCATATGAACAGAACTTGTATTTTTAGGCAGACATATGTTTGTGCACTGAAGGGAATTCTAAGATACGTCAGATGCTTACAAGCGTACCATTTTTTTTTTTTTTTTAATATATGGAGTCGTGGAATTAGTGAGTTATCAGCGCATTAAACTTAACTAAATAGCGTCTGCCACACTAGGAGATCGAAATCTGAGCTCATAAATGCACTAGTGGCCGATCGAGCAAGGGGGAGATTTGGAGGAAGTGATTCGTCAGCGTTTGAGAGCGTTTGGCAATTTGATGAAGAAAGGAAATCGTTGAAAGAAGTGAGGATCATTGTTAGTAACAGATCACAACGCCTAGGGATACCGCTGTTGGTCAGGGGAAAGGAGATGATTCAACAACAATTTCAGAGACGAATCGACCGGAGAGGAAGTTAAATGCGAGAGAGCAAGGTGAGGGAAGAAAGCCTAAAGAAGGGAGCTTGAAGATACGGGATAAGGAAAGACTTCTCTAGCTGAAAAGGGCGTCTTAACTTTAACTCTGGTCAAGGATAACCTTCTTCTTCACCAATAATAAGCCCCAGGAGAGATTTCTATTTCATGAAACGCCTCAGCTATCTGGTCTTGCCACACCAACACACAGCTACAGTCATCTCAAAGCGCTTTACCTCTCTCGCCACAAAACATGCCTCATGGCACAGGCATTTTGGCAAGTTCACTTGCTATGTCCTCCACATGCTCTCAAGATATCGACATGAGCGCATACCCTACCTTCCTGTGGCTAAGAACTGCCGCACCTGAAGTTCACTATCCCACCGTAAGTCCTGCCTGGTACCTTCTGAGGCTAACAGGGATTTCTTCCACCCTTAAGACCAAGAAAAGCCGTTGGCTGTTTTGGGTTCAACCTTATCAAATTCAAAGCACGTAAATCCTTTACCAACACTTGATGACCTCCCAGCTGTTTCCACGCCAGGTCAGCTTCCTTTCTCTACATCAGAGCCCTTCTGATGGCCAAGAAGGTCCTTGGGGCTGTCTTGTCCTGAAGTAGAGGCCACAGTGGGCCGGCCATCAAATAGCTCTATCCTGCTTCCAACATCTGTTCCACTATCAGTGGAGGTCGCTCCTTCAAACAGACTGGCAGTGGTTTCCAAAAATGTTTTGCACATTGTCTTGCCAGGAACGAGTTAACTATTTCATTATAAGTTTTGTCACAGACTGAAAGTTCTGTCGAGCTGTTAAATGAATTCCTTAATGTGGTAACGAATTGAGATATTCGCTCACCACACTGCCGTCTGACTGACTGAAACTTACGCCTGAAGCCGTCCTAAACTTGATCAAACCTTTCCAATCGACTCCCTTTTAACTTGCTCGTTGTCCACCGCTTCCTTTTCGGAGAGTCGATAATACACCTTCAGGTCCATTCCTTTCAGGTTAGGCATCTGGTCTCTATTTTTTTTTTCTTTTCTTTTTACAGCAACAGAGTAGTCGGGTCCTTAGCCCTAACCTCACCATCGATTTCCCGTCCGCCGTGTTCTTCACTTTAGTCCCTTAAGTGTGAGCAGATTGAAGATAAAGAGATAACTGTTGTTCCTCCGCTTGGCGTTGTTTCTTTCGGTCCTCAGCCTCTGCCCTTCATAGTTCCAGCCGTCTGCCGTTCTTGTTCTTCCGTTTGGCGTTTCCTTTCTCATGCTGGAGCTTCCCTCTTCAGTTCCTGCAGCTCAAAATGGCACTCTCGTTCTTGCTTTTCGGGTCCCAGTTGGCGATCCCTTGTTTCAGACATTTCATCCTCAATTTCTCCAACCCCATCTGACTTAGCCATTCTTGTTCCTCATATCATGACATTCTTGTGTTTGCTCTTTCAGAACGAAATCTTACTAGTCCTTCGCACTTCAATACCTTCCCGAGTTCTGTCGCCTTTTTCAGAGACATGGATAAATGAATGAGATCAAATACGTTGTCTGGCAGTTTTGTATGAGAATGGGCTATTTTTTGAGCACTGAATTCTGATTATTGTTAGTAATGTCAAGTGGTGACACCTTTATAAACGTCAGGCAATGGCAAGACAGCACCTTATTTGCCAGTCACTGATGCCTCATACCCCACTAGGGAAAACAGTCAAGATTTGCTCCTGCTAGCCTCTTATGGACCATCAGGTCTCCTGTTATCTATCCTTCCCATATACACTTACTCAGGTTTGTACAAAGTAAGGACTGGAAGCAGTATCTCAAATAATTAATTAGAAAAGAGACGCATGTGATTTACATGATTCATTACGTAGATATTGATAAAATCAAGAAGCTTGAGAGCTACGCAGTAATAGATTATACATATATATATATATATATATATATATATATATATATATAGAGAGAGAGAGAGAGAGAGAGAGAGAGAGATTCTTGGCTACAGCAAGCCTACAAACAGGCCTTATACACATCGGTATAGCAAGGAGATGTGTGGGTGCTGTGGGGAGAAATAGTGATAAGTAACGTTCATGATAATAAGATGGATCTGTTTGTACTTTATGTGTATTCATAGAGAGTCTAATGGCCTGGGGCTGACAGCATTAATGTGTAGTTTGAGGTAAAAAGAGAGAAAAATCTTTTTTTGTACTGGAATTCGCCAACATTGCCCAGTGGGAAGGGGGTATCGACTTGAAGTACTATGGTGCCTGTCGTAAAACTGATGTATCATTCAGCATTACATGAAGTTTATATAATTTAACTTCAGTAATGAGTATATTCTCTTTTTTTATGCCTGAAAGACATTTTACAGTCACTTGCGATATCAGTTTTACTCAAACGCTCCCTCTACTGAATCAGATGTCAACAAACAGAGGTAACTAAATACATTGCTCCTGCCTTATCGTAAAATATCTTACCTCTTTATTGATTTACAGCATGGGTTAACCGCAAAGGCTTCAGACTAAGAAGCTTTTGCTCCATGTTTCGTCACTAAATACAATTAAAATCTAAAAAGTATAAGATGTTTGTACCAGTGGAGGTGGCACCACTGCTCGTCACTCCGGTTGGATTTTTGTGCGGGAAGAGTGAGCGTATAATGGTGGCATTAAAACATTTTCAACTCTGATTATGAAGTATGGTCATGACATAGTATATGAACACATCCGTTTGAGTTTGAGCTTAGGCATAGTATCGCGTGATGTATATTGGGTAGTATTTGATGTAATACGTGAATAGTAGTGAGTAAATATAAGAATTAAAGTCCTATATGGTTTTTGTTTTTAATATTAGTCTTGTATGACATTTGTTTGTAAGCTTATGAAACTTATTTTTGGTTACAGATCATTTGCTTTATGTAACCCTATGAGACGCTAACCTTAGGACAAAAACTCTGCGGAGATCCCTGTTATGTTCAACCAAGAAGAAGATCTTAAGAAAGATGTATGGTAGAGTAACATGTCTCCAAGGACTCCACGTGTTTTAAGACTACTTAACAAAGCTAGATATTTTATTTTAACACTTAAGGTAAGGAAAGATACCTATGTTAGATACTGGACTTTCAATTCATCCCTTTATTTACTTAAAAAAGGTTGTCAGTCTGTCATTCTCACTTATGTGAATTGGCTAAGAACTGCTGATTTAAGAGGTCTGTTAATGTTTCAGAATATAAAAGCTGATTTTTTTTTTTATTCAGCATTATGTGTTTTACATTCCAGTTGGACTAATTTCAAAAGCAATGTATGTTTTAAATTTTAATTGCAAGGTTATCATTTTTAATTATGCGTTAATAGGTTTGTATATGTTTAATCTGATATATATCTTTGTCTTGCAGGTACCTATAAAGTTTAGCTTTGAATTTATAATCATTTTTGGGAGACTGTTCTATTGAAGCATAGTTCTCTGGCTCAGACATTACCAGACTCTGCCTGCATGTGGTTATGCTGCAAAAGAAGTTGCCTTCGGTAGGGTGGATGAAAAGGAATACAGTTTTGGGTAATATATTGGAAGGCAGATACAGGTGTTCTAGCAGACAGATTTTGATGAAAGCAGTACCAGTGGATTCCTTACACTGTAGAGTGTGATAGAGTGTGGGTTTTTACCTGTTTTTTACCTGGTGCCAAGTGTTCAGAGTTTAAGGAATCAATTGGTACCACTTTTGTCAGTATCTGTCATCTACAATAGGAGGGATGCCTAAGGTATCCCAGAATGATTTATGAATGGTAGTTTGTTCCAATTTAGAGATTCAGTTTGTAAATCAGTTTATCAATTGAGTGAAATGGTAGATAAAGCAGATAACTTGCCTGTGGTGTTTAGCAGTGGTTAATTTCTCTTGTCATTTAGGAGATACAGTCCACTGGATGATGCCATGCATTGTAACGTTTGAAAGGTAAACACGTTTGAATTTGAGTCTTGCCAATATGTTGAGTGAATTTGGTTTTCTGTCAATGATAAGGAAATTTATTACTGCATAAGAAGATTGATGTTCAATCTGAATAAAGCTCTATAAAATCTGGACAGAGCACCAGGTGCATGTTTTGTTGCAGCCATCCACAGGATGGTCATAGACATCCCTCCTGTGGCCTACAAAAGTTAATCGGTCCTACCAAGGTTATACTAGACCCCACCTGTCATTTGTAGCTTTCAAATGTGTAAACTGTCTTCTTTTTATATTTATTGGTATTTTACAGTTCTTTATTATTAATGAACCCCACATTTTTCTTTTTCCCCTCATTACTTTACATGCTATTAGGATTATTAATATTGAATGATGAGAATTGATAGTGATAGCCCAAAAATCATACTCTTAGCTTCTTATTTATGCACCAAAGGATGATTCCATAAAAGTAAACAAAGGTGCCAAAGCTAGAATATGCATGTGTATTTTCTTATGAATTACCCAGTTGAGAAACTTACCTTGAATCTGCAAGAGCTCCATAAAATGTATAATTAATTGATGAAAAATTTCCTTAGCTGAAGTTTTCTCATCAGGAATCTAGACCTCTAAGTATATTTTTATTGAATTTCCTTTTCTGTTATGTGATTTGGCTTATTTCAAGAATGCTTTACTGACATTTAGTTTGGTCTTGTTTACATGGGTGGTACGAATCATATGATAGAGCAGCATGGGGTGTAAACTTAATAAGGTTGGGTAAAGCACCATTACTGGTTTAGCTCTGCCATTGTTACTTTTGAAATATGAATGATATCATTTTGCAGTGGCAGCTGGTATAGTTTCTTTGTATGCTGTTATGTTTCTCAAGAGGTCGGTAAAAAACATTCAATTACAGATAAAGTGAAGTATCCCAATGAGTATGGCCCTGCATTCACTCCCTTCTGACACAGTGCGCCTCATCAAAAGTACACAGGTCATAACTACTCCAGCTTCTGTTGTTAAAGAACTCGTGGAAAATTCTCTAGATGCAAAAGCCACAGCAGTGTGTGTTAGAATGGTTAGTGTATAGAATTCAGGAGATTGAGATCATTAACATAAGTCAAGTTCATATTTGTTGTTTGGAAACAAAGTATTGACCATAACCTTTATTCACAGTCAAGTTATATATTTTTGGAAATAAAGTGTAAGAATCCTGACTAGTACATATTTTCCAGGAGAGCTATGGGTTTTCTCGTCTTGAAGTTCGTGATAATGGCAGTGGTGTTTGTGAAGAAGATATGGAATTCATTGCCAAGCCACACTATACCTCCAAAATTTCATCATTCTCTGACTTGGGTATGGTGAACTCACATTTTTTTAGTTAAATACAAGGAATGTTACTGAAGTTTTTTTTCTGTGATTTGCTTTGAGTTGAGAAGCTTAGCAGCTGATCTTCATCTTTATGTGGCCTACTGAAGGTTTTCAATATATGTGGAATAGTATACATGTCTAATTATACTTATTTGTTTACATATGATTATTCCTGGTATGGAGATAAAGAACTCTTCCCACATATACCCTGTGTGTTGTAGAAGGCAATGAAAAGGGGTGGGAGCAGGAAGCTGAAAATCCTTCCCTTCTTGTATATCAGTTTCTAAAGAAGGGCAGTTCTCCAATCTCTCAGAGGTGGGGGACTTTGGAGGAGAGTCATTTGCTTTTTGTTGGCGAATAAGTACTGATGGAAGATTAGTGAGAAACTCCAAAGGCTGGTCACTGAGTTTGGGAGAGTGTTTGAAAGAAGAAAGTTGAGAGTAAATGTGAAGGAAAGTAAGGGTTACTATGTTTAGCAGTGAAGAGAAAAGGTTAGTTTGACTTTAAATACAGATCCTGGAGATGTGCAGTTTTTAGAAACCTGAGAGTGGATATGGCAGAGTGGAACCATGGGAGCTGAAGTGAGCCATAGGATGATTGAGGGGATAAAGGTTCTGGGAACAATGGGGAATTTGTGAAAAGAGAGATCACTGTCTTTGAGGGTAAAGATAGGTATATTAGATGATAATGTAATCCTGACAATGTTGTACAGATATGGGGCATGATCCCTAAGATGAAAAATTATGAAACAGAGTGAATAAATAGGAAATGAGATGTTAAAGGACAATATGTGGTGTAAGGAGGGTTGATCAAATAATGAATGATAGGATAAGAGAGAGGTGTGGTAGTAAGAAAAGTATGGTTGATCGAGCTGAATAGGATGTGTTGAAATGGTTTGGACATACGGAGAGGATGACTAAGAGGGTATAAATGTCAAAAATGGAGGGAACAAAGAGAAGGAGAGACCAAGTTGGAAATGGAAGAAGGGAGAGAATAAGGTTATAAGTACTTAGTGCCTGAACATGCAGGAGAATGATAGGCATACATGGGATAGAGAGAATTGGAGGAATGTAGTATACATGTAGTGAAATGTTGTCAAATGATTGGATCAGGGGGGCATATGTAGCAGCTAGGTGAAACCATGGAAAGCTCTGTGGGGCCTTTTCTTTATTTGTTCCTGGTGCTACCTTGTCAACATGGAAAATGGTGAACAAGCATGAAAGAAAAGAGGGAAGTAGTAACAGAAGGTATTTTTCTAGGTTTATCTTTACTGATAGACTGTTAGGTGTTTAGAACTATTAGAATGTTAAAACCATTTTATATGCTAGTGTATGATATGTTAGTGAACTGATACTGAGAATAACTTGGAATGCAACATACATTTCATGTCACCTTAAGTTAAAATGCAATGTAAATATAATGAAAGGAATTTAACTATATATTTTGTCATATATAATTGAGCAATTTAAAGTGTGAGTTAGAAACCAAATTATAAACTTTAATCATAAGTTGTTTAAAGGTAATTGGAGTATTAAGGATAATGTAATGTTACCTGGGTTGTATGTGTTGGAGTGCAAAGACATTACATTCACAGTAATCATTTGTAAGTGTCTGTCAGAGAAAAATGAATTTGAATATGTTTGGAAAAAAAAGGCACATGTTGAAAAATACATGAACTGTGGAATGTAATAGAATGAATTGGTCTTTGGTTAAGATTCATAAACATTTCACTAGCTTATATTAAAGGTGGATACACTTTGTGATGTGACTGAAAGTGTTATAGAAATTACTGAGTCAGTTATGCTAGATTGGAAGAAGAAAAGAACATAGCTGTCTGACTAAAGTGTGTTCAAATTTTTGAGATGTGGAAGAAACCATAGAGTTTAAGGATCACAAAGACAGGGAGATATAAAGTGGATAAGTTAAGAAGATCTAGGCATTTGGAAAGCATGGAAATGATTGTAGATGAATGGATCAAAGTATGGGGAAGAACAAAGGTAAATGGAAAGACAATCTAAAGTGAAGTCCTGTATGTGTTTAGAGGTCTGAGCATGAATGAATATTCAGAGATTATGTGATTATGCTCCATGAAGACTGTACATGATCTATCCTGCTTTTGAATCAAGGGATAGGTTAGTAGATATTGATAGGCAGACTGAGTGATATACCTTTCATTATTATATCACTCCTGCTGCTTGTTGCTTTTAAATTTCTCTGTTGAGTATATTATAGTATGATCTCCACTGTTTCCAGCATCTTTAACTTCATATGGTTTTCGTGGAGAGGCTTTGTCATCATTATGTGCCATAGCAGAGGTTACTGTAACAACAAAAACCAAAGAAAGCTCCATTGGCTATATGTACTTCTTTGATCACGAAGGAAATATAACTTCCAGAAAACCCACAGCCACATCCACAGGTATGTAATGATATTTATCTTGAAATTTCTTTCAATTTCTGTAATATGAAAAGGATTATTCTTTTTATTTTTCATGTTTCTGTGTACCAGATGCTTCTGATGTTACAGGTATCAAAACAGTGCAATGCATAGGATTCTTAAAATTTTAGTTACACCAAAAGCAAAATATGCTTCACTTGTTTGTTCCTCCCTTCATATAGAGCCTGAAAAGGATGCAAGCAAAATGTAATGAAATGCCTCATAGGTGGGTAGGGTTAAGAACACATTGAAATTTGTGAATTTACTTACCATGAAACAAAGAGGGGTAAGGGATGTTCTATAAAGAAAGGTGCTCTCTCACAATCCAGATTCAGACAACAATTTCACTGGATATATATATATTTTTCATGTGAAATCTACAAACTAGTAATGTGGGAAAAGTTTTCAAAAACTGGAAGTACGCAGTGTTAGCACTGGGAGTGGCTATTTCAGTTGTTTGGTGCTCTGGACATCAGTGTTTACATTTTACATATTGCACCCTTCTGAGGTGTATGACTCATGTTTCTTGTCATAATGCTGCCCCTCATTCATCATAAAAATGTCTTCAAAGACACCATCAAACAGCCTACAGTGTTCTTGGGATGCAAAGTATTAACACAATATGTTCTGAATTCCAGTTTTTTATTGTAATTTTCTGGTTTGCTTTTAGTCCTAGTATGCTAAACAGAGCACTGACCTAATTGGCAGTTAGGTAACAACTGTGAGCCTCACACTTAGGTCTAGGGAAGAGCCTGTGTAGCATTTTCTTTTGTAGTTTGATCTGTTATGTTTCCATCTTTAGCCATCAGTCCTTCCAGCTAAAGTTTCTTTTCTGGCCAAGACCATGTATGTGGTATTGCCATTTGTGAGAGTTGCATTATGTTAATGATCTCTATATGTTTTCCATGGCAGCTATTCTTCTTTAAAACACTTTTTCACCCCAGAGAGATGCTTGATGTGTTGTAGGTGGACTCACTTCATGCTGCTTGCATGCTGTTTGAACAACGGCTACTTCCACAATATTTTTTTGTTAAAGAAAAAGACAGAACTTGTGGGAGTCTGCCATATGAAACATGTTAAAAAGGATAGCATACCCTGTTTTTTTATGGACTGACTGACAAATAATGCATGACCTTGGGTTTAGAACTTGGGTGCCTCACCTGGTGAGGATGCTCCTGGATCTTCTTTCTCCCTGTAGCTGTCTAGACATACTGAACTTGCTCCAGACTGTGTACAAGCTTACCTCACCCCTCTTCCTGTTGATGCTCCTCTCACTAAGGGAAAAGAAAGCCCTTTCATAACTACCATTGTTAAAACTATTTGTTGGATATCATAAACTTTAAGAACAGTAAATCTTATAGGCATCTTGCCTCATAGCTTCAGGTCTGTGCTTATGTTCCCCATTCCCCTTTCCTTCCCATAGAGGATATTTTTGGGGCTGTTCCCTATGGTTCAAAGCCCTGCCAGTTCCAAATAATCCATAGTTCCCTTCCCCATTCTTTGGTTGGAGGGTTCTGGCTCTGACTTGAAGGAGGCTTCGTATAATGTGACAGCTTCAGCATAGTCTGTTTTTGAGACCATTTTGTTGTAGAAAAGAATTAAACTTCTATTTTCTGTAGATTGTGATGGTCATTCCAGGCTCTTTTTTCATGAAGACCACTTGCTTCCTGCAGATGCTTTAAGTCAGACATCAATTCACAGGGAGTTGATTTTGATTATTTGTTCTCTTTGGTCTTTAATTTTTCATTACCATAACCTTCTCCTTAGAGGTAAAATGATGTTTGAATCTAAGCAAGCCTTCACAGAGATCAGACAACTTGTAGCTGGTGTATATTTCCTCTTCTTCCTGGACACAGAGGTGTTATAAAAGACTTTATAATTTGGTTTTTAACACTTATTAGTTTTTATATATGTGAAGAGACTGACTGTAAGCATACACACTTTGATAGAATATCTTTTATGAGGAGTATACGTTTTTTCCTTTTATTTTTTACCTTCGTAGTGTAAGACAGTATGAGAGTGGTGCAACTCCGTCATTCATGTTAATGCAGTTTTCAGATTCCTTTACTTCAGAAAATGGCATGAGACATAAGCACTTTAAAGAATTAATTGTATATAGAATTCATAATTTACCCTATGTATACCACTTGAGATGCCCACCCAACTGCATGGAGCAAGGCAGAAGCAACACACACACTAAGCAAACCCCACTGATCTCATATTATAGCAAACAAATTAAATTGTCATTTGATGAGATTAGCAGTGAACTGAGCATTATTTGACTACCATAGCAGCTTATGGGTCAAAGTTTTGATTCTTACCATTCACCAGAATTTATTTTGTATCTCCAGTTCTTCTCCTTGCATATTTCTATTCTCATATAAAGATATTGACAAAAATTAGATATTTTTTAGATTAGTTGCCAATGTTTACCTTAGCTGGATTTAGCAGTTAAAGGATAAGCTTGCTGATGATTTCCCATATTCTCAGGAACAACAGTTGTGGTTAGCAATCTCTTCAAGAAAATCCCAGTGCGACGCCAGTTTTACAGCAACTCTAAACGTTGTCGGGAAGAGTTAAAGAAAGTAGAGGATCTTGTATTGGCAATATGTCTGGCTGTTCCAAATGTTCATCTAACACTCATGCATGATAAGTAAGTTATGCTCCTAACCACTACAAGCTAATACATGAGTTCATTATACATTTAAGAGTATATTCTCAGTTCTGGTGTTCACACCACACTCATATCATTTTGCTCTGCCAAGGCATTTTATTGCATATCTGTGATTAGGTTTAGCAGGGTTGAGGGACAGGTTAGTTGGTGTGTGAGTTTGAATGCAGAAAACTTGGAGGAAATGAGTTTTAGATACCTGGAAGTGGACATGGCAGCAAATGGAATCATGGAAGCAGAAGTGAGTCACAGGGTGGGTGAGGAGGTAAGGGATCTTGAGGCACTGAAGAATGTGTGAAAAGAGAGAACTTTATCTGGGAAGGCAAAAACGAGTATGATTGAAGGAATGATAGTCCCATCAATAGATGTTAGGCATAGGTTATAGATAAAGTTATGCTGAGGAGGGAGGATGTGTTGCAAGCGAAATGTTTAAGAACAGAATGTGGTATTTGGTGGTTTGATTAAGTAAGTAATGAAAGAGTAAGAGAGAGGTGTGGTAATAAAAAGAGTGTGGTTGAGGGAGATGAAAAGGGTGTGATGAAATGGTGTGGACATATGGAGAGAATGAGTGAGGAAAGGTTGACAAATAGGATATACATGTCAGAAGTGGAGGGAACAAGGAGAACAGAGAAACCAAATTGGAGATGGAAGATGGCGTGAAAAAGATTTTAAGTGAATGGGGCCTGAACATGCAGGAGGGTGAAAGCCATGCGCAGGATTGAGTGCATTGGAACAATGTGGTATACTGGGGTCAATGTGCTGTCAATGGACTGAACCAGGGCATGTGAATATCCAGCATGTGGGGCCTGGTTGTATATAGGGGGCTTTGGCTTCAGTCCATTATACGTGACAGCTTGAGAATGGATATGGCCTTTCTTCATCTGTTCTTGGCGCTACCTCGCTAACATGGGAAATGGTGATCAAGTATGAAAAAGGAATTACTCCCATTAGTATTATTCACTGTTTTGCAAGCATGAAGATAGTTGTATGTACAGTCTATATACATTATCATGCCATACTTTAGATGCTAATCCTCCCAGAAGAATTCTTAATTTTTGAACACCAATCATATTGCATGTATTTTCTTATGCTTTTGTTCTCATCTCAAACAGGGTCAATATTATCCAAAAGAATCCAAGTCTGGACCTTCGTGCTGCCCTTATGAATACTTTTCCATCTGTGTTTAAAGATCTGGTCTCCAAAACCAAAGAGATTGAAAATGTAAGTGCAAGATCACTAGGAAGAAATTATATCTACAGGAAATTTGACATGTATGATTTACCAATGAATTACATTGTGGTACAGGTATCGTGTTGATAGAACAGTAGGGAAAATGCATGTAAGAAAGTGTGTACCCTATATAAAATTTTGATTTCTGTTGAGTTTTAAACTTTTACCAGTTTTCTTTCACTTAAGCACTACTTTTGATTATAGAAACTGACAAATATCCCCTTCTTATATTCCAAGTACCATAGCTCAGCACACATATCCATGGTTTTCCTCTGCACCATGTAACTTTTGTCTCATACAGGTTTAGTTTTATAAATTCTTTCTCAATTGAGAAATTCTGTTGGATGAAATGTATTGTACCACAGTTTATTTAACACAGACATGTCATTTGCTCCTTGAGATGATTGTATAAATATAAGGGTTATATTCTTCTGATTTACATTTTTCTTTATAAGTAAAGTTCTGTCTTTTTTTTAACCACAGAATTTTGGAATATACAGAATATTAGGAAAAAGTTGTAGTATATACATACTTTGAGTCTGTGTATGTGTTGAGTAAGAGTCATATTGATTCAGGAATTGTATTCATTAAGCAGCTAAAGAGACCCCTAGATGCATCAATCTAGGAAAAACCTTTTTATATCAATGTTAGCACTGTTGAGGTGTGATTAGCATTAGATAAGATGTTGGTCACTCTGTCTACAACAGTTTGTGCATACAGTCTTTAAAATTTGATCTTGTGTGTTACTTAGTTGATTTTGCTATGCTTGTAGATCAAAGCAGATGAAGTTCTCCTAGATGACTTGGGGTTAGTTAGAAATATGAAGAATTCATAATGACTGGCATATTGTGTTAACTGGAAAAGATTACAGACAGGCGGAGGGGCATTTATGGCTTGTGTGTTCATCTGTTATTTTTTACTTCATTTGCATTTACATAGAAGTGCATACAGCCTCTTATTTCATTCACCCTCACTGTCAGCATATGACCAGTGTGATAAGCAAACTTAAGAGTGTATACTGATGTAAGGACTTGTTCATTTTTCACTTTGCCTGCATAAGTAGATTTACTGTATGCATAAAACTTATCATTCACTCCACCCCGGTACAAAAAGTTCATCTGGCATACTTATTTAAAATACCTGAAACCTCAAACATATCACTCTTTGCATTGGTTTATTTCTTTTATGGTCTGCCTCTTCATGTAACATCCACTGTACTGTCATATATAGTCAAATTTTCATTTACCATACATCCTACATGTCCAACCTAAAGCTTTTCATACATTTGTTTTTCCACATATTTCCTGTAACCAGATTTTCCTCATGGTCCCTTTGTCTAAACTAATTCCAACATAATTACTGCATACTGCAGTGTGACCATTTACCACTCAAGGGTGGGCCGTTTTGATGACTGTTACTTTACCAACACCTCGAAGCTTTGAACTCTGCTCTCTCATGTCTTTCCAAATGATTATGATGTGGCACATTTTGAGAGACAGTTTTTCATTTCCTCCAAAATTTGTAGATACTTTCCATTTTCTTTTCTTTTTTCCTTTCATAATCCTCTCTGTATTTCAATAAATGCTTAGCCTTGGTGAGCACTTTTGTATGTGACTGGAGCCTCCAACATGAAAAGAAATAATTTTATTCATCTCTACTGCTGTCATTTTGACTTAGACTTAGGAAAACTAAGGTTTCATTTACCTATATAAGAGTCAGGACATGCAACCCACATTGAAAGCTCACTCTTACTCTGAATATTAAACATTTACCAGTGCTTTGAGTGCACTTCCAGTTTCTCCATTGTGTGACTTCACTCTCAGCTTTGCCATTTTTATTTCTTTCCTTACTGAACCTTTCTTCCAAACACCTGAACTCATTAACAACTTCAAATTCTTCTCCATTCAATCTGCCCTGACACTGTGATTACCCTTCTCTTTCAAGAACAAGAAAACTCCCTCCAACAATTATTTTTACATCCCCTTCTAACTGACATCATCAGTGCTATCCAACATTGTATCCAACAAGTCATGTGATGCAAGTAGTATAGCAGCACTTTATGTATTTAGGAAATGTTCTTCCATTTATTCCACCATGGTTCAGCAGTACAACACGGTTACTGCTTCCCTTTCTTATCCTACGAAATGCCTAAATTGTAAAAGTTAAGCATCCATGGTGTGAATGCACTTCTACCTTTATTTCAGGCTACTCACTTATAATACCATTTCTCCTGCACAAGCACTGCTTCCGTTGTTAAGACTCTTAAGAGTAGTTCAGTTATCTTTATTGGTTATATATGAATAGAGTTTCTTATCCATGTACAATGTTTGCTTTACTGTCTCATCAGATACAGTTAGAGATATACCTGCCAAAGCCTAAGTGTTGCAGTAAGCAAAATATTAGACGTTCAACAACGGATCGTTTATTCATTTTGGTCAACCACCGACCAGTTTCCAACAAGGCTATTCAAAAGGTAGGTAGTCACAATGTAAGATTGATCCTATCATAGATTTTTAGATTTTTTTATTACATGCAATCATGGTTATGTATCCACGGTTATGTATCCATTGAGCTCCACTGTTGTATATAGTACATAATCATATTTAGTTTTTTCAAATTTTATAATATCAACAAGTTTTGTGCTCTCATTGATTAAGATTTGTTCATATGATAGTGGTATGGACAGGTTCCTGAATGACAGCAAGTTTGCACCAATGTCACATGAATGCCACTGTCAGTGAGACTGTCTCAAAACTTTATGAAATTATTTTCATTTTGAATTTACAAAATACAGGCTTTCCACTTAACTTTTAATATAGATTTGAACACTTGAAGATAATATTTAAGCATGTATTTTTTTTTTTATACTTGATTGCTGTTTCCCACGTCAGCGAGGTAGCGCCAGGAAACAGACGAAGAAAAACCCATCCCCCCACATACACACATATATACATACATGCAC
>JAYMFT010315079.1:0-10070 GCA_038088735.1 Panulirus argus | reverse complement strand
GACTCTTAAGCACGACGTAACGACCCTTGGGCACGGCGGTACGACCCGTGGGCATGATGGGCTAATCCTTTGAGAGAGAGAGAGAGAGAGAGAGAGAGAGAGAGAGAGAGAGAAAGAGAGAGAGAATTAGAGATTCAGCTGAAAGTAATGTATACTGTATGAACGACTTATCATACAAAATACAAAGATCCTGATCGCCTACGACGTCTTTTGTTGTTCGATAACTGGCGAACTTGCCGGACCAGAGGGTTGCAAAAGAGACCCGTTCGCTGATAACGATGCTGGACCCGCGATCCAGCGTCCACGCAGGCCAGCGCACGCAGGACTGATCGCTAAGTGGCCGCTACTGATGGACGTCTGTGGTAGCAAAGTCAGGTAGACAAATGTCCGCTAGAGTCTGGGTCTATTACGTCAACTGACTACGCCATAAAGGCCTGGCCCCTTGTAGCTTGGGGGCACTACATGGCCTGACCCCCTTGTAGCTTGAGTACGCTACAAGGCCAGGCCCTCTGGAGCGTCAGAGGAGGTCCCGAGTGTACGATATACATAGCTGTCTAGTGTAGCGTAAGAGCCACCATTTCGCGGCCGATCATCGGGGCTTCCCGCAGTCACTCAAGTGTCAGTGTCGGACGGATGTGGGTCGGGGAGGCACGTGCCGGCTGACAGGCTGACACCGGAGCTACTGGAGCCTGAGACGAGCCGACGCCGCCTTTTAAAGCTTCCCCCCTACCCTGACGGCGCGACGCCAGATTTCGCGCCAAGGAAGGGGACTCGATGGCGCCGAGCTAAGTCCCTGAAAAGAGCCGACGGCGAGTTACAAGGGGGACGATCTGGCGCCTCCCCTGCGTACGGCGGTACCCCGAGGAGTGAGGCGATCCTCTCCGCCGGACTTACGGGGGCAAACTGGCGTCTCTTGTCAGCCGAGGAAGTTAACTGGCACCTTGTGTTCGCCTGAGACGGGCAGCAGCGGCTTCCCGGTCATCCGGCGGGGCATATTTGGCATGTCGCAATCGCCTCCGGGGTTCAGAATGCATTCTTATGTATATCTAGCCAGCAGGAATCAGTCTCCGGTACACGTTAGGACTTAATATCCTCCGTTGGGGTCAGAGATCAACTTTAGCGAGATTCTAGACCTCTGTAAGCTAGCGTCCATGTATCAGGGGACGAATTCTCTTTTTTCGCACTCACTGCATGAAGAGGTTCCCCTAAGCGGTGGTGGTGAGGCCGGGCACTATCCCGTCCCCCAGCGTACTGTGGTCACCCCACGACCTGTGTGTGATACGCCTGCTACAGGCCAGGCACAGGGGAATACAGTGCTGCTCATACAGCATTCTCACAGCTCTGACCTTAGCTGACAAATGGACATTTCTCCTTTCCTTTGCTTTGGGGCACTACCTGTCTTCCGCTACTGTAGGAGGCTCTATATTGTCTTCTGCCGCTGTGGGAGACACTACAATGCCTTCTGCTAGAGTGGGAGGATCTTATTGTTCTTAGCTCCTGTGGGAGGTTCAATATTATTTTTTTCTTACTGTGGGGAAAAACTGTATTGTCTTCCTCTCTGATAGTCTGGAATACACCGCATAAGTCCTGTCTTCCTGTCCTGATGTGTTAGGATGTCCGTGGTGATAAGGAGATGAGTGTATTCGACCGATCCTTGAGTTGCCAACACTCATACAGTATCTAGTGGAGGTGGTGGCCTATCAGGAGTTCCCTGGCCTAGCCAGAGAATGAGGAGGAGGAGAAAGTGGAGGAGGCAACTGTCAGTTCTCTCCACCTTCATTCCGGGTAATGTAGCGTTCCTCTCTCCACACCGCATTCGTTGCACTATCCTGGGTGACAGGTGTTCCAGTAATCAAGAAAATGGGTTCATTATACACACCAAGTATTTATTCTTTTCTCTCTGTATGTCGGAGGTGAGACTGCAAATATTAGGCTAAGGTGTGGGCCAGGAACGTTAAACTGTTTCTATTGTTAGAAACCATTTATGTACTTTTTACTGGCTCTGGACTACTACTAATACTACCAATAATTACTACTATCAGTCGCTAAAAGTAATCATAATAGTAACCAATCCTGACGATAATAATAATCGTAAATAACAACGACATACCACTACTAACGACGTCGAAACGAATTAACGAGATATATATATATATATATCAGCGCTAATGATTAACTCCATCGCCAGGTCCCGCGGGATCAGCGCGTCGGTCAGCCATCCATCCATCAACTTCAACATTTGAATTCGCACTCTGGTCCCCACCCTCGCTCCTCGCTCCGTCCGGCTGGTTGGCTGGGCGTGATTAAAGCAAGTCTTATTGTGCATCGGGAAGCCATTATCCTTCGGTTACCTTTAATTCAACGTTACGTCTTTATCACGAATGGACATAGGAATGAAAATCTCATAAAGTTTAAGTGTATATATTTCCCTTGAGGATATTTCACTCCTACGTAATTTTATTTCCCTCTTCCCGGGCGCCGAAAATTAATATTTGCCTTAATGGAGTCTGCGCTGCCGCTGGTGTTTATGCTGCAATTAAAGTGACGTGCTGGCGTTGCAGTGTGTGTGTGTGGCGAGGACGTGTGAAAGTATATAGAGCAGTATGACGGTGCAAGTGGGGGTGAGGGGGGCGGCCCAAGGGGTCTGTTTACCTTGGCTCCCAAGCGGCCGGGGTGGACAGTACGATCCGCGCGGCCATTGTTGCTGGTGGTGATCTGGTGTTGTGCATCACACCTACGGGGTCACAAAGCAGCTGTCCGGACCACTGGCCATGAAAGAGGCGGACATTAGGGTCCCCCTGGGCGCCGTACGACCTTACCTCTTGTTGGTTTTGTGGACACTCACTCGGGGGGCCATTGTGGCGCCCTGTGGGGGTAGTGACGGCGGCCGCCGCCGCCACCCCGCCCACCCACGCCACGCTCCTTCGCCGACTCCTGCAGGTTTTCTCCCTCCCTTCTCTAAACCCTGTCTTTGAACATGCCTCTAAAACATCAAATATAATATCTCAAACGCTGTAAGTTATACATCTAATACTGAACGTCCAGATTAAATGGATATTTCCCAAGTTAAGAGAGCGGGTGGAGTTCCCCTGGGAGCAATAAATCCCGGACAGGTAGTTAGGCGAGCGCCTTCCGGGCCGGCCAACAGTCGAGGCCCACACACAACACAGCCGCGCCATTGTTGCCGCCTTTATCACGGGCACAACACTCTACACCTTCCTCACAGCCGGATGCAGCCGGGCCACGGCTACCGTGAGCGTTGTAGTTCCTTTTTGCACGACACGTCCGCGGACACGCCAGGCCTGACTGAGATATATATACATATATATACCGCTTTTATTACGCCTCAACCTCCTTCGCTGCCGGCCATGAAGCAGGGTGCAGGCATGGGTATGTGCAAGAGCAAATGACCTTTACTCATACGTAAAATGTATTCATTAACGCCAGACAGCAAGACGATTGGAATTAGTTCATGGGAGAGACTTGGTCCCACCAGCATCAAGAACACCGGTGACTCCCCTAACAGTGAAGGCACAACAGTAGCGCTACTCAGGTGCAGTCGAGCACCACAGAATAGCCACACCCAGGTCGGGACTACCAAGCCCATCCCATTGTCGGCCAGACTCCCCCCCCCCCCCAGCAGGGCGTGAAATCCTGCCAATTATGCGCGCTGGTGACCTGGTTTCCTGGGTGTCACCCTCCGTTGGACTCTCAAGGCCTAGCACCCATGGGTTGGAATCCCCAGAACAAGGGAGGTACTTCAGGTCAAGTAGGGGGTGGTACTATTGACCCCTGCTCGGCCGTGAAATTGATCAGAACACTAAAGCCTGGCGTAGCATCCGCTCTCAGCACCTCCATGCGGATCTTCCCATATTACCCTATTTTTCTTGATGTTACTGTTTGTGTAGGAAGGGGTGGGAGTCTTACACTCATGCTGCCCTATCACTGTACTTCGTACTAAATATGTACTGTCTTTGCAACTATATATGTACACACATACACACACACACACGTGTGGGCTGACTGCCGCGTCCTGGGTTCGAGCCCATGCAGGCCCGACCTCGGGCGGGCCCTTACTGACTCGTGGTCAGCAATGCTAACAGCTACAATCTCACTTTAAAAATTTTCTAACCTTTAAACTTTCTAATGTCATAACGAAAGGACTGTGTTAATCAACAATTTTCTATTACCAGGTATATATCTTTGCCCCAGAACCATCAATATTGCAACATATCCTAGTCATAAGGTAATACTGAAGGTGCAATGAAACAAGCTTCGTAGTCAGTCCATCCACAGCCAAATTGGTGTTGTGAGCTAGCTTTAAGCTAGTTCGCTGTACGGGCTTTTGGCCTATCAACTGCCAGGGTTGTTAATTAAGGCCGTCAGCATCAAGCTACTCCCAGCATCCGACAAATTCTTCAACACCTTCTTCAGGTGTTGAGGATAATTCCACGCCCACATACACTCTCACTATGTATGTATAAGGCTCATGTTTAAAAGAAGCAGATGTTATAGTTTTCCACGACCGCAAGTGCTAAATTAGTGAGGTACAAATGCAAGGTCAGTATAGCAGAAAAAATGCTAAGTTAGTGCAGTACAAATTCTAGGTTAGTGCAATGTAACTGCTAGTTTAGTGCAGTGCAACTGCTAGAGCTGAGTAATTGCCGTAAATGCAACACATGTCATACATACGCCTGCAGGTACCCCTTGAGCCGTTATCAACATGGCTTGGAATTCATCCTTAACTGGACAGAAAATTCTAAACCTCACGCATTAAGATCATCCCAATGGAGGAATGAAACGGCATGCAAAGAAAATGAAACCCGACATTGGAAATTATCATACTTAACCGAAACATCATACTTAAGGACATACTTAATCTGTTAATAATATAACAATAATAGTAAAGGAGACACTCGTATACTTGTACTCAGAAATTCACGAGCACAAATCCTTCCAAACGCGGGTCCCTTTGCAAAGACTGCGGCAGGTCGGCTTAGAGTGTAAGCTGCGGGCACATTAATTTGCCGCCTCTTAAACTCATTCAGAGAGGAACAAAAATCGCCAGCAGATTCTCCTGCACAGACGACAGAGGCGGTGAAGGGAAATCCTCCACCCCCCCCCCCCCCCCCCCCCCACACATACATAGGACCCCGAGACGGCTAGGGGGACAAGGTGCGAGCCGGTACACACACACACACACACACACATTAATCTGCTTATGACTAAGTGGCGATGGTGCGCACAGTGGCGCGGGAGCCATTGTTTCCCGTGTCAGTAAGCCGCCGCTCCCGCCCGGGTCTCGCCTCCGACACAAAGGTAATCATGCGCTCTCCCTCTATTTACATCGCTGAATTCAGCCCCCAAAATGCTGTAAAGCTCTTAACCTGGCTGATGGAACGCGAGCGTGGGGACCGTGAATGTTAGCTACTCCCGGTCGAAATCTTAAAGGAAAAAAAGAAGTAGCGAGGATGGAGTTTGAAGCGAGGGTCGAGTTTTAAACTTGGGGAGAATCTAGATCTTGCAGAAAAAAATAGTGAAACGTGAAAAGGCATTGGATCTTTTTTTTTCTCTTAACCTCCGAATACCTGGAACCTTTAAACAAATCAATGAAATACGAAGATCGAGTGGAGTTTGTAGTGTAGTGGAGATAAATATTTAATCTTCTGTGGTGGAGATGCAATGGTGTGGGCCAGGCGACACCAGCAGGGTTGGCAGGGGCGAGGAGGGGTTGTGGCAGGGACAGAGGGTTGGCAGAGGTAGAGGGTTGACAGGGGTAGGGGGTGTTGCCACGAATGTGGGGTTTTGCAGAGGTTGTTGAGTCTGCTAGGCCGTTGGGTAGGCAGAGGTAGGGTTGCTGGTATAGGTGGGTAGTGTTGGCAGGGGTAGGAGGTGTGGTTGGCATAGGCAGGCAGTGTTGGCAGGGGTAGAGGAGGTTCGGGAACATTTAAGGAGAACCACTCCAGAGCCACTTGGTAGGTAGGTAGGCAGGTAAGTAGGTAGGTAGGTAGATAAGTAGGTAGGTAGGTAGGTAGGTAGGCAGGTAGGTAGGTAGGTAGGTAGGTAGGTAGGTAGGTAGGTAGGCAAGTAGGTAGGTAGGTAGGTAGGTAGGTAGGTAGGTAGGCAAGTAGGTAGGTAGGTAGGTAGGTAGGTAGGTAGGAAGGTAGACAGGCCGGAGCTAGAAGCAACGCATTACTCTTACTGTTTAAACTAAGCGGATTAACCCAAGGTTAGTACATGAGTCTGGACAGACCACCCCGAGGCTGGGGAGCACCTCGCTTCAACCCACCCCGAGGCTGGGGCCCCACTACAACCCACCCTCAACGATACAGTCTATGGAAGAAAACGATACTGAGGAATGACGGGATATTCTAAAAAAAAAATCTGGTTTAGTCTGGGGTGAGAGAAAGGCTGTGGGGTCCTCTACGTTTGAAACCAGCCATAGATGGCGTGGCGAGGAGCCTGTGGGCGGAGATGCGAACCCAGGATGGAAGCTTCAGCACCGGAGGTGGGGGCGAGCGAGGTTGCTTGGTGTATGCTGATGATCCATTGTTTTTAGTAAATCACGAGACGACTACATAACATGGTACATCAGAAGGGACATACTGGGACAGACAAATAATTCAGAAATCACCAACGTGAACAAAATACCTCATTGTATTTGACAGACGTGAGGTTGACTATGAAATCAGGGGGAATAAAAAATGAGTTGAGGAAAACCACGTTCTGCTGCAGCTGGTGGGATTAGGTCTGGACCGTTCCAAGTGTCGCAAAGTTGAAGAGATTAATCGATCAAGATTTGAGGATGTTGATGAGCAGGAGAGCGTGAGGTCTCAGAAGGCACGAGGCATGATGGATGGCGTGAATCTGTGGTACTGTTGCAGAATGACTGAGGTACCTGGATACGTGCTGTGGTGGCGGGGATGGTTGTAGTTGTGGTGGTGGTGGTGGTAGTTGGGATGGTTGGTTGATGTTGTTGTAGTGGTGATGGTGGTAGTTATGGCTGTTGTGAAAATGCTGATGGCACGGACAGCAGTGATGGTGGTACGAATGGTGGTGATGGCAGCGATTGTGGTAGTAGTTGTGGTGGTAGCAGCGAGGGAGGGGGACCAGTGTGGTGGCAAGACAAGAGTAGCAGCACCAGCTGTGGTGGGGGCCACGCCGTGGCTATCGATTTCCCGTAACTGCAAGTTTGCACGGTAAAGATGACCTGGCCAGACCTGACCCCTCCCGCGCCACCTGGCACTCTTATCCCCCTCACCTCATCTCTGGCACTCAGACTTCCCCACCACCTGGCACTCTCACCCCTCCTCTCCCTATCACGGGCACACTGACCCCTTCCCCTACCCACCAATGGCATTTTCCCTCGCTCCACATGGTTTACATAATGGCTTCGTAAATATGCTATCTACATCTAAGCATTCACTGTATGGGGAGCTTAAACACAGCCAAGCGCGTTGTACGAAGTCGTTGCTGACAACGCGGAACGCTGGCAGAGAAGAGCTGAGCGTTTAAACGTTCAGCTTCTCAAGACGGAAGCACAGAAAGCTCAGAGATGCTTCTCCCACGATGCATTGTGAATAATAACGGAACGCACAACAGTTGGCGATCTTTGCGTAATGTACCCTCTCAGTTCATCGTTTTTTTTCACGATTAATTCCTGCATTTCCACTGTACAGCCTGTAAATCCTAAAAATACGTAGAAGCAAAAGTTCGATGAATAACTTCATCCTTTTAAACTTTACCTTCCAGGTTAGTAAAGTTTTTTTAAACGTGGGTATATGATCTGTGGCCTGCCTATCTCATACAAGGGAAACGGTTAAGTGGTCCTAGGTGGATGATGAACTGAAAAAAATAAAGACACAAAATTTTCGAAAGACGCATCCAATTTTGATCTATCGAGTCCACTGTTCTGTTTTTCGTCTGTTGGGCAGGGAAAAAAAAAAAAACGTGGGGGAAGGTTAGCCCGCGCATCGCTAGATGGCGCACCTCCCGCCAGCGCTGGCGCTCCCCCGCGATAGACTGTGTCACTCTAATCCGGACGATCCCGAATACGATTCTCTTTTGTAAACACGATCTCGTAACGGGCTAATAGCGCACGACTGATACGAGGAGAACAATCTGGGAGAGGGAGAGAGAGAGAGTAAGGGAGAGGGGTGTTGGGGAGAGAGAGAAAGAGAGAGGGAGGGAGGAGAGAGGAGGGAGGGCGGCGATGCCATTAAGCGGGGGTGCGGGTGTGAGTGGTGGGCCCAAGTGGTCACAAAATGGCCAACTCTCGCGCGCTTCCGCCGCCAGCCTTGAGGCCGCCCCCCTCGCGGATATCCGGCCCGCCCCCTTTATCACTCCCTAACTCTACTTTATTTTTAATTTATTGGGTGTTCGGCACTTTACAAGTCTGTAAGTCTCTGTGGATATATTTATATAGTTTCTAAGTCGTGGTTCCTTTGGAGGGCGCTGTTAAGGTTCTGTTAAAGGCACGCGAGCCTTTTTGTCTGTTGCTCATTGAGCCTTTCATAGATGCCAATAATGCGCCTTTTATATCGTAGTTCGCTAGTTAGTGGCGGTCATTTAGTCGTTAGCACCGTTGTCTTTGGCGACACAATCGGCGGGAAGTAGCATCCCCGTGATGTGGTGACCACTAACGATCGTTGACCCAGAATGATGAGTGCCAGAGGTTACTAATTTTCCTCCCCTCTCCCCCACCACCCTTCCCCCAGCCTCTGGTGACCACATCAGATGGTGAATGGTCAAATTCCCCTCACCGTGGGAACCATTTCATTAATGTTTGACAAAAAAAACGGATGTCATTAAACTTCCATACTCGTCTGACCTTGACCTCTGACCCATCCTCCGGGAAGTCAGTGGGTCAGCGCGTTAGGATCTCTTCTGTCAGTCAGACTTAATCTGACACACAAGATACGTCTCTGTTCCTTCAAACACTCACAACAATACGGAACTCTCACTGCAATACCTGACACTCACTGCAATACCTTATACTCTCACTGCTTATGCCTGATGCTCACTACAGTAGTTCTACACTCGCGGGGCCCCAGCTCTTGAACATTCTTTACTATTCTACAACTTTTTGAACTTCTGTTATAAATGTACTTCTACATATCTTTCCTAACAAGTTTCTTGTTTCACTTCGTGATACGGCCTCTGGCTGCTCTATCCCTACATATGTTGGAAGAAATGTTCACTGTTGACGTCATCATAGGTAAAGTGTGGCGGCTCCCGGGAGACATTAACAGCATGAACAGCAGCAGCAGCAGTGCCTCCTCCCCAGAGGGCAGCGTTCACTGCTGCTGTACCCAGTGACTTTGCCATGAGCAGCGATTCCTCTTAAAATCTAGCTTAAAATCTTTAAATCATCTTCACTATTACACTATTATCTTCAGTACCATTATGATTATCATTATCACTATCACCCCCGATGTACCTTCCCCTTCCCTATCTCTCAACCCATCTCAGGGAGATGTACCTCATTGTACCGCCTGGTTTCTACCCCCATCGCATCCCTGTCTAATACTTTGCCCCATCCTCAAATTGCACAGTTTACCCCCTCCTTCGCTTACCCTATAAATAAAACTCATATTATAACCCATATAATCTACCTCGTTCCTTACCTTATAAAGTTCACCCCTTCTCTCACCCCATATAGTTTACCCCTTCCTACTCATAAATCTCCTCCCCTCTCTCATAAGATTTACCCCTTCCACCTATTCACAATTACCCCCTCCATAATATCTCTCCGGTAGCTGTTATAAACTCGCCAGTCACCCCACCCCTCCCCTTACATAATCCAATTTACCCCTCACCCCCCCTCTCTTGCGCTACCCTTCCCATTTCATGTACCCCCTGATGCTGGTAGTTCACTCCCTTGTTCGTTCCTTCCCCCTGAACACCACCCATTCACCCCATGACGAGCAGCTGCCTGGGCTCACCCCCATAACCCACTGTCTGAATATCACACACACACACACACACACACATATATATATATATATATATATATATATATATATATATAAATACACACACACACACATATATATAGTACACATTCTGTT
>JAYMFT010315068.1:0-10070 GCA_038088735.1 Panulirus argus | reverse complement strand
TCCTGATGGCATCCATCCCCGTGTACTGAAAGAGTGTGCCTCTGAACTTGCACCTGTGCTTGCCCGTCTTTTCCGTTGCTGTTTAATAACCAAAACTTTTCCTTTTCCTCCGAAACATGCTTTGATACACCCCATCCCTAAGAACGGTGATCTTTATGACCCCTGTAACTATAGTTCTGTTGCTTTGACATCTACCGTTTCCAAAGTCTTTAAATCCCTTCTTACATCACATATCCTTAAACCCCTTAAAAATCACAGACTCCTTTCTGATTACCAGTATGGTTTACGTAAGGCGAGATCCATTTTTGATATTCTTTCCTATATGACTAATGTCTGGTAGTCAACCCTGAAAGATTTTAGGGAGTCATATGCAGTTGCCCTTGACATATCTATGGCTTTTGACAGGGCGTGGGATCGGGGTTACATCTGTAAGCTTCCCTCTTTTGGCTTCCCTCCCTCAATTTGCTCATTCATATCTATCTTCATCTCAAGGCGATCTGTCTCTGTGGTTGTTGATGGATCAGCCTACCCCCTTTTCTCCATCAACAGTGGTGTCCATCAGGGGCCTTTCCTGTTCCCTACACTTTTTCTCACTTTTTTCAACGATTTCCTCTCCTTCACAAAGGATCCAGTGCACTCATACGCTGACGACTCAACACTGCATTCATTCACATCCTTCAAATCTGCTCCCACTTCTCTCACTCAATCAGCATCTCGCATTGACACAGCTTTGACATTAAGCTCAGACTTGGACAGGATATCAGAGTGGGGTACACAAAATTTTGTTAAGTTTAATGCCTCCAAGATCCAATTTCTACTCATCTCTCTATCGGAAACTCCTCACAACTCTCGTCTCTCCTTTGACGTTTCTGTAATTCCACCTATTGACTCAGTGAACATACTTGGCATTATTGTAACCCACTCTTTCTTGGAAACCCCACATTACTGGAATAGCTAAGTCTGCCTCTAAGAAACTGAGTGTCCTGTTTAGATGTCGAAACTTCTCTTCTGAACAGTTGCTCCGTTTATACAAAGGATTGATTCGTCCTTGTATGGAGTACTGCTCTCACATCCGGGTTGGTTCTAGCTGTGCATTCGAAAGCGGTCCGACTTATAAACTGCTTCGCATGATTACTGTGTGGCCTTTGGCAATTCGAGGGAGTGCCATTTTGATAATCGTTTCTTTCCCTATACCTTGAAGCTTTAGAACTCTCTGCCTTCTCATATCTTTCCCAATAACTACGACCTGGCACATTTTAAAAGACATGGTTTTCACTTCCTCCAATTCGTAAATACTTTCTTTTACCTTGTCTCTTTTTTTTTTTTACCCTTTCATAATTCTCTCTATATTTCAATTAAGGACCAGCCTAAATGAGGAACTTTGTCCGTTACTGGAGCCTTCAACATGAATTAAAAAATACATCGACATCATTTCAAATCTTCACAAAGAGCATGAAACCCACACCTGTCTTGTGTATAGATCTTTACTTAAAACATTGTTGGTAAATGATTATTTGTAGCATTTATTCAGGTTTCTCTTAATGCTGTATATCAGATATTCCCGAAAGAGCAGATGATGTTAGTCCATACTTCTTCTGAAACTGGTGCAGAAGAACGTAGATATTATCCTCAGAGGGCAAGTGGATACATCCAAGTCTCCGAGGTCAAACCTCAGTACTCAGGTTCATTATTCTCAGGTTCTGTGGGACTGTACCCAACTCATCAGATGCGGTCTCAGCTGATTTGTGTGGCAAATGATATCCCGGGATGATACATGTTCATAACTGACTCCTGGACTCCCGTGGTGTATCGGTTAGCGTTCCTGACCTTGATGCATTCACGGGCCGCCCAGGGTCGAGCGCATGGGTTCGAATCCTGGTCGCGGCAGTCGACCCACAGTCAACCCAGCTGTTCATCCATCCCTAAGGGTGTGCCGTTAGAATGGGTTCGTGGCTCGGGCTATGATGTATATAAAAATGATGATAAAAATAATGGGGAAAAAAAACCTGTTTTACCCTTTCACTGCAGAATTTGTAACATCCACTGTACACTCTGTGTGAAGGAAATTCATAAATATGCCAAAAAAAAGATGTCCATGATTTTCTCACTAGAATGAACCAAAAAGTAATTTCCTAATAGAATGAAATATTACTTATGCGTGCTATGTGCCCTTGAATCACGCTGCTCCGCTGGCAGGTGTATGAAATACGCCAGACGTACCGACTTAAGTGTGTGGTGTGATGAGTGGTATTTTCTGAAGTGCTTTGTTACGAATAGAATCACCAAGGACTTGGATCACATGCACCTATCATTTTGTGAGGGTTTTACAGCTTTCATCTTTTTTCCATTCTTCACCCAAATCTTCTTAGTATCTTCTCACACAAGCCTCTTTCTTCCCACAAATAGGATTTCCTCTTTTCCTAAGACCTCAACCAACTTCTACCCTCACCTCCACCAGGATGTGATCAGATAGCTCACCAGCCGCCCCTCACATCACATTTACATCCAAGTGTCTCTCTTTAACACGCCATTGACCATATCAACTGTCATATCCACGACTGATATTATCTGCGCCTCCTTAGCTACATGAAAAGTTTATTATATTCTTTTTTGATATGTACATATTTCTAGTCTTACCACACTGATCTATGATACTAATGTCTCTTCCTCTATGACAAATAGCCAGGAAAGGACCAAGTGGTCTGTTGCCTTTTGAATTCCTTTGTATTGTTCTGTATCCTCCCCTAGGGTTTGGTCGGTAAATGGGTACCTGACATCGGACGGAGGGTGTGTGTTTGTGTATAAATGCACACACTGAGAAGTACAAACATTGTGCAGGCAAACAAGGTTATGAGACGGGATAACAAGAGCGCAAAACTCTCTCTCGGTAATACACAAACAGTGATCACATACACACACACTATGGCTCCTAGTGACAACTGAAGGCCATGCAAACGACACTGAAGCATTGTGCAGTAATTCTGAGTGTGCTCGACTTGTACCATTGTATAGGCACAATCAGGAGAATCACTTAGGAATCAGAAAAACCCGGGTGTGAGAAGCTGTGCAAGGAGCTTGAAATTGAGTTAGGTATGGGACCCTCCAAATCAGCTTGTATTCATGGTTGTCTCCATATTGTGAACTGCCTCGAGAAACATTTCAGTGAGGCTGAAGAACCGGACATTTCATTCAAGCTTCACATTTCCTGCAATGATGATTTAGAGTTTGACCGGTCATAAGACACAGACGAATAAGAACATTGCTGGCGGCCAGCTTGTCTATTTTAAGGATTTCCATGAAGCCCCAAACACAGCAGATTAGGGATTCTTTTGCGGCAAAGAAGCAGGTAGAGTAATGCTGGCCTGATCACAACCTTTAAGGACTTATACCAGTAACATGAAATTAAGCAAGAATTTGTTTGAAAATATGTAAAGTAGTACTTTTATGATATACGACTAGTGAATGGAATAGATTGCGCGATAGAACTGTGAACGTAGACAGCATACAGAAGTGTAAATAACTATTTGATGCTAAAGACTGTTCAAGAGATTGGGTCCCACGAGTGTAGAACCCTTTCTTCATGCTGCATGAATAGGTAAATGCAAACAGGAAATTAAATTCACACACACACACACACACACACACACACACACATACAAATGTTATTCCTAAGAACACCTTTTATATAAATATATCACCTCACTCTGGTAGTCGATTAGTAAAACATTAGTGATGGTGTTAAGACCAAAGAATCCAATTCGTAGTAAAGAGTTCTGTCAAAGTTCAGTAAATTTAAGATTCCAAAAATGTTTCTTTTCTTGGGAACCCCAAATGTTATTCTTAGGGGACTTGGGGAACAACAAAAGGCCTTGTATGAACGAGGCAAATAGGGAACCACAGAAAAGGCAAATTTCGACCAGCAAATCAATCCAGACCTGAGCCTATCATCAAACACACACAACCAAGCAAGGCATATATTTTGTTGTTTTTCTTCGAACAGATTACTAAACCGGAAGTGGATTCACAGAGGGGATGGTACACTGGGAAATCAATAGTGACCTGATCCAGATAAAGGAGGATAGAGGAAGAAATGAAATATAAATCAACAAAAACCATATGGCTGGTAATATTAATTGAAATTATTGAGAGGCAGGATCAGAGGATAACTCAGATGGAGGAGGTAATAAAGAAACTGAGAACGAAAATCAATGTACAGGAAAGGTGTCATCAGTTGCAGAGTAAGAAAACATATTCGGAGGGCATGACCACAGAATGTATCCAAATGAGTGTATTCAGCAGAAATATAACCAGAGGAAAGAAGGTAGAATGACTGGAAAACAAAAAAGGCCAGAAAGGTCTATTCTAGGTGTCCTAGAGGATGCTGTCCGAGAGGATGTGCCCATAACACTAAGTGATGAAACTATTCAAACTAGAAAGCAGGGAGGGAGAGCAGGTTTTGGGACTGGGTCAGCAGACTGAGAACTTGAAGGCTGATGCTGTGGGACAAGAAGCTTGAGGACATTGAAGAAGAGATACACAAGAAATTGAGTGAAGTTGTGGAAAGGATAATATGTCTGTTAGAAAGGGAACAATTGGGAAAATTTATAGACTTGTAGATGAAATGCATAGAGAAATGCAGAGCATGCAAAATCAGCCCTCGTTAGATAAAAAGATTATGGTGAATGTAAGAGACACAGAAGCTGACGATCGACACTAAAAGAATTAGCTTTAAGGCGGGCAGCACCAAAGTTAGAAGGATTTGAAACAAGATTGTCGATTGAAGAAAATGATTTATTTCATTTGGATTAACAGAAGATAAGACCAGACAGAAAAGAGAGGGAAAAGAAAGAAATGCTCATTTAAAGATCAATATTCGCAATCCCCAGAGGCAATTTCTTTGGTAAAGAAAGAAAACAAAGAAATGGTTAATATTATCAAGATATCAGGGAATGACTGATCATGATTAAGTTTGCGGTGGATTCGTCTAGCTAGGAGGTACTTAGGCCAAGAAACATAAACGCAAGGAAAAATTTAGTGCGATATGCATTTAGCATAATAGGACAGGGAAAAAAGAGGGGCTAAAAAGCAAAGAAAACCGACATAAAGAAATTGGACACCAAATAAGGCAAGAGGACTGAGCATCCTGCCAGCACTCAAAGAGGTCACGAATATTAGGTATTGACATTGTCAGACTGAAAAATAACTTACGCAGACGCATATAGATTAGTCGTGAATGACAAAAGAGCTAGAATTTAAGGACTGCATTTGGGAAAACGCACAGGCTCTTCTTGGGGTTCTGAACACAAACATTACTAAAGAGATGAGATCTTACCTATTCTCTTCTAAAGGGTACATGGTAATAAAGAGGGAAGGAGATGACAAAGGAGGACGTAAATGGCCTTCGTAATAAGAGATATCTTTAATCAAGTGTCAGGAAATAATGGAAGATAGCCCATTCAGACAATACATAATAGGAAGAATAATTATAATAGGAAAGGAGTGCATAGAGATGTTGATATCATACAATCTTGCAAAGAATTCTAATAATCAAGGATAAATATACAGCAATAAAAATGTAGGTACAATTAGGATGGTACATAAGGCAGTAAAATACGCACTTCTTAGGGGTGATAAAGTACTAATAATGGGGAATTTCAATTACAATGAGAAAGACTGGGGGAATTTGGATTCTCATGATGACAGAATTATGCAGACTCAATTCTTTAGAGTAAACTGGAAAATTTCCTACACCGGCATATCAATTAAAACACTAGGATGAGACGCATTGATACACCACCAATACTAAGATCTCATCTTCTTACATAGAAGCATGGTTATTGAAAATATCAAACGTCAAACACAACTGGAAAACGTAATGATTTAATCCTTAAGTTTGATTATGTGCCAAATAGAGATGAAAAAAGAGCAGAAATGAAACAAGATTCAAAGAAGAAATAGAATCGTAAAATCTATGCTGAAATTTACAAGTTCTATGATAACGTAGATAGGAATATGGATTTCAGTAACCAAGAATCATAGCACTGTGGTGAAAAGTCCTGTGAAATTTAGGGTGAACATGAGTACATCTAGCCTCAAATGCAATAGGGAGATTAAGAGTGAGGGGGGAAAAGGTTCAGTGAAAGCTGTCAGAGAGCAAAATAGCTTTGAGATTTGCTGTGACGAAAATAAAGATAGAACTCCTGTCAACTAGCATTTCTAAGGCATAAGAGAGCAAGGAAATTTCATAGCAGGATGAGAAAGAAAGAACAAAGAAATTCTGAGATGAATATTGCGAACAAGCCACGGTAAATTCCAAATCTTTTCTATAAATTCATCAGAAGTGAAAAGTTTTTGAAGAGCAGTTAATCAGGCTGGGAGATTACGAAGGAAGAGTTGAGAGGATGCCATGTGAGGAACTTGAATAATAAGCTTAAGGTGATTTCACGGTTTAAGACACAATAGCACCAGGAAGAGGTATCAGTCCATTCACCCTGACGGTTGTGACCTGTGAGATACTGGAATAGTCAATAAGATGGGTGAATGGGTGCCATATGTCACTCTGCTGCCAGCGAAAGGGAGGGCTTAGGTAGTAGAGTAATGGCCCCTTCCATGACCCCTGCAAATTTAAGGCATACACTGACTACACTTTATTGTGTGACTGCCACCAGTGAGAGGGAGAGCTCAGGTGGTAGTGTAATGACCCCTCCCAGCACCCCAGCTAACTCAAGGATTGTCTCGTCCCCTCCCATGAAGCAACCGATTAGATAGTAGGTTGTTGAAAACTACCGCCCAAGGCGGTACTACCGTCCTGACTGAGGAGCGTTAAAGTGGTACCCTGAACAGTTTTACACTCTCCGTGTCAGGATTGCTGGCCTTAACTTTCTGTCTCATCCAAACAGGACTACCGGGCTAGTCCAACCATCTTACAAGCATCATACACCGACCTAAACCTTGCTTATTATCATTACTTTCTTCGTATGAGAACTTTTGCCAATTTCTGTCCAATTAAACACTTATAAGTATCACCATGACAGAGTCCGTCCAATCTATTGCCCCTAGTCACCGGCATCATGGGGTGCTAAGAATCTCCGGGTTTCAGTTTGACTTTACTGCCAATGAGAGGGAGGACTTTGGCAGTAGTTGTACCGGTCCCTTCCACGACCCTTCCCTCTCTGTTAAATCTTTCTTTTTTTTTCTATTCATTATACCAACATTCGTGGTCTCTAGTAACCTCTCCTCAGCTGAACACCATCTGTCTTGTACCTCTCCTAATATCTTATCCCTGTCTGAGACACAAGTGTCAGATGATGTTCTCAATAGTCCCTTTTTCATATTTATCTCTAACCTCCACTCACGATTCCGGATCAAAGATATTGTTTGTCTTTATGCCAACATAAACACACCTGTTGCACGCCTCAAGGACCTTGAATCCTCAAACTTTGATGTAATGTGGCTTAAGGTCAGTCTCCCTACCCCCACACTTTTCCTCTGTTTTGCCTGTTGCTCTCCTAACTCTACGAATTTTATGTCCTTCGACTATCTAAACTCCTGTCATGAGATTTTGACATCCTCTCACCCGTAAACCGATATCCTCTACCTCGGGGATTCAACGTTCATCATAGGGTGTGGTTGAACTCCTCCCATACGGATGGTGGAGGGATTGAAGTCCACACGTTCTCCATTCTCAATGATTTAGAACAAATTATCTCTCACGCTACACACATTCCTGACCGCAGTGACCACTCTCCTAATATTCTGGATTTGTTTTTCACCTCTACTCCATCCCGGTGTAAATACAATCTCGCCTCCAATTGGTTCATCTGATCACGCACTCAAACTTGCACTTAGTATAGGTGATGTTGAAAATAACATTGGGCTGTCAATTAGAAGCCTCAAAACTGCAATTAGAAAGGAACTAACTGACCCCTTTGAATTCAGACACGAAGGCGAGTTCAGATAAGCACAAATAGAAATATTTTCCATCACAGTGAAATGTGTAAAGCAAAACATGTATATGCAGAAATTAAGGTCAGCAGATTACATGATGTAATTGCTAGATTAAAGCTAGGCTATAGGTACTACTGGCGCTTTGGCCTATCTGGCGATGTTAACAGTACAAATTGTAAAGTTTGTGGTCAAAGATTTGGACACAAACTAGAGCACTATGTCTTAGAATGTTAAAAAATAGAGCAGTTTAGGGATAAATCTAAACAAACCCTGCAAGAAATGTCACAACACCTTATTGTTAATAACAAGATACCTGAAATTTTAAGTTTGTATCCACATTTTACATTTAGTAGGCAGGACTTACAATATGAAACCATGGAATTATGTAATGCATGTAATATTAGCCCACTGGGGTCTGACTAAGACCCTTTGTGACCCCTGTAATTCTTTTGCGCTACCGCTCACAGGATGAGTATGGGTTGCACAATAAATTTGCCGGGGTTCCCGGCACAAATCAATCATCACTTTCATAAATGTATCTATTCTAACGGCACCTCTCCCTCTAGCAGCCGCTTCTAAACGTAAATACTGGCACCTGAACAAAGCTAATGTTAATAGCATACGTAACTTCTTTTCTGATTTTCCTTGGGTAGATTACTGACCCTTATGTGGTACTGCTTCTGTCTTCGTTAAACGTATACCAGAGATTATTGTTGCGGGAATAGAAGCATTTATTCCCTCTTCCTCCAAGACGATATCTTCATCCAGTTCATGGTTCCACCGTTCCGGTTCTGAGGCCACTCAGGTAAGGGATCAGGCTTATTGGGCTTGGAAAAACTCTCTTTCCTCTGGCCCCCATTAATTTTATATCACTACCCGTAACCGCTGCAAACACGTTATCCGTTCCTTTATTCAAAGAAAGTGCGATAGGTCTTTCTGGTCTTTAGCTAATGGCATCTCCACCTTCCCATCACGTATTCGCTCTGACGGTACTATAGCTGTCTCTCCCGTAGACAAAGCAACTCTCTCTGGTTCCCGTTTATACTCTAACTCCACCTTGGATGAATCTAACATTCCTTCAGCCCTTGATGCTCCACTTACTAATCATATGCCTCTTCCCGTAACCTCTTTTTGGACTGTCCGAAAAGCGCTTCATTCTCTGGACACAAGCAAAGCTTATTGTCCTAATGGCATCCATTCCCGTGTACTGAAAGAGTGTGCCTCTGAATTTGCACCTCTGCTTGCTCGTCTCTTCCGTTTCTGTTTAAAAACCAAAACTTTTCTTTTTCCTTACAAACATGCTTTGATACATCCCATCCCTAAGAAGGGTGACCATTCTGAGCCCTTTGACTATCGTGCTGTTGCTTTGACATCTACGATTTCCAAAGTCTTTGAATCCCTTCTCAACTCCCAAATCCTTAAACACCTCGAAAATCACAGGCTTCTCTGTGATCACAAGCATGGCTTCCGTAAAGCGAGATCCACTGGTGATATTACTTCCTATCTTACTAACGTCTGGTCATAGTCCCTGAAAGATTTTGGGGAGTCATATGTAGTTACCCTTGACATCTCGAAGCTCCCCTCTTTTGGCTCTCCTCCCTCACTTTGCTCCTTCATATCTAGCTTCCTCTCCGGCCGATCTATCTATGTGGTTGTTGATGAATCAGGCTCTCCCCTTTTCTCCATCAACAGCGGTGTCCCTCAAGGTTCCTTCCTATCTCCTACATCTTTTCTCCTTTTTTTTCTATGATTTTCCCACCTTCACAAACAATCCAATGCACTCATACCCTGACGACTCAACACTACATTCATCCACATCCCTCAATTCTTCTCCAACTTCTCCTACTTGATCTGCATCTCGTCTTGATACAGCTTCCACAATAAACTTGGACAGGATATCTCAGTGGGATACACAAAATCAAGTTAAGTTTAATGCCTTCAAGACCCACTTTCTATCCGCCACTCTATCGAAAACTCCTCAAAGCTCTCATATCTCCTTTAAACGTTCTGTAATTCCACCTCTTCACTCAATAAACATACTTGGTATTACTGTAACATCCAATCTTTCCTGGAAACCCCACATTATGGGAATAGCTAAGTCTGCCTCTAAGAAACTGGGTGTC
>JAYMFT010315057.1:0-10070 GCA_038088735.1 Panulirus argus | reverse complement strand
CTTCACTGGGAACCAGTCACTCTCTTCTTTTCCTACTCGTACACATGCCTTACACCCTTGATAAAAACTTCTTACTGCTTCTATCAGTTTACCTCCCACACCATATATTCTTAAGACCTTCCACAAAGCCTCTCTACCAACCATATCATATGCTTTCTCCAGATCCATATATGCTACATACAAATCCATCTGTTTTTCTAAGTATTTCTCTCATGCATTTTTCAAAGGAAACACCTGATCCACGCATCCTCTACCACCTCTAAAACCACACTGCTCCTCCCCAATCTGATGCTTTGTGCATGCCTTCACCCTCTCAATCAATGCCCCCCCCTCATACAGTTTTCCAGGAATACTCAACAAACTTATACTTCTATAGTTTGAATACTCATCTTTATCCCCTTTGCCTTTGTACAATGGTATTCTGCCAATCCTCAGGCACTTCACCATGATCCATACATACAGTGAATAATCTTACCAACCAATCAACAATACAGTTACCCCCTTTCTTGATATATTCAACTGCAATACCATCCAATCTCGTCGCCTTGCCGGATTCCATCTTCCGCAAAGCTTTCACCACCTCCTCTCTCTCCATCAAACTACTCTCTGTGACTCTCTCACTTCGCACACCACCTCGACCAATACACCCTACACCTGCCACTCTATCATCAAACACATTCAGCAGTCCTTCAAAATACTCACACCATCTCCTCACTCCATCGTTACCTGTTATCACTTTCCCCCTTGCCCCCTTCACTGATGTTCCCGTTTGTTCTCTTGTCTTACGCACATTATTTACCTCCTTCTGAAACATCTTTTTATTCTCCCTAAAATTTAACGATACTCTCTCACCCCATCTCTCATTTGCCCTCTTTTTCTACCTTTGCACCTTTCTGCTGACCTCCTGTCGCTCTCTCTAATACAACTCCCAGTCATTTGCACACCTTCCCTGTAAGTACCGCCCAAATGCCTGCCTTATCTCTTTCACTAGCAACTTTACTTCATTCCACTACTCACTACCCTTCCTGATCTGCCTACCTCCCACCTGTCTCATGCCACATGCATTTCTTGAATATGCCATCACTGTTTCCACATGCATGTCGTGCACATGCCATCACTGCTTCTCTCAATACCTCCCATTCCTCACCCTCTCCCCTCACTTCATTTGCTCTTACTTTTTGTCATTCTACACTCACTCTCTCCTGATATTTCTTCACACAAGTCTCCTTTCTAATCTCACTTACATACGATTAGGGCTTCAGTTACCCGTGACGTATCAGCTAACATAAGAAACACAGGATGCAGAGAGTAAAGCGACAGGAATCATGAATGCGAGCCCCATCCCTATCATTAATCGCACACAACGTCAAGAAGGTACGTATACCGAGTAATTTGGGCGATTTTGACATGGAATGTACCAGGAAAGAAATTCTATCATTCTGCGATACAGGGGAGCTTCTGACTTTAAATGCGTACATCGAGAAAGTGATGGAAAACTCAATGGTACTTGGACTCAAAACGAAAACCGGTAAAGCTTCTCGTTTTATTGTTTTACATTGTGGGGATGATCAGGTCTTCATCCTAGGGGCTTTACTAATATCTCAATCTAGAAAATGGCAACAAAGGTGACTATCATGACTTCATGGGCCATGAAAGATTAATAACATGGTTCAAAGAACAGCTCTTATCTAATATTGAAGAGAGGTATATTATAGCAGTGGATAATGAACCTGTATCAGAGTAAAATTCATGACAGAGTTCCAAGAAGCAGCAATTGGAAAGGTGAAGTGATGGAATAGTTATGCTCTAATAACATCACACACGATCCATCCCTGACGAAGCCTGAACTGTCGCAAATAGCAAGATGACACAGAGAAAAACACACTCGTACAGTAAGACGATATAGCCCTTACGCATGGCAATGATATTCTAAGACTACATCCTTCATTACTATCAATTTAACCAGATGAGCTCAAACGGGGACGAATCAAGACACACGTCAAGAAAATATTCATTCCGGTTCAGATAGATCTATGAAAAAAAGTAGAGAAATTGACAAGAAAGGAGAAAGGAAAAGCGACTGAAGCAGTTGAAGAGTTGAAGATGATTACAGGAAGAAAGTTATGGCCCGGGAATATATATTGGAATCGTTTGTCATGAACAATGATGATGACAACAGTGATGACATTGAATTAATGGATTTTCCAGATTGATAATAATGTACTCTACTCACACACACACATACACACACACACACACGCACATATACACAAGAACGCAAGAAAACACTCACGTCCACTAACCTTGTGTATCAGCGTTCGTAAAGAAACTGTAATGATTTGTACCTAAATTATTTGTTGCTGCATCCTGAATGTACTGTTTTCACAGCGTAAGTTAAACTTACGAGCGTAAGTGACAGACGCCTCAAGAAATTGATATGTCAGCGAGAGGACAAGGGTGGAAAATGATAAGTTGTGTTCCCGAGACTGTTTCTCTAGCGATGACCGGTCGACAAATGGTACATAACCAAATTGGCTCCTACCTTTCCACTCCTCCCCTCCCTCTTTTTTTCCTTTTGTGTCCGCCAATGATCCGCGTTCTTTCAATCGTCCAAGAGTCTACCTTAAGTGAACAGAGTTTGCCCATCTCAAAGAAGGGGAACTGTTGTAATGCCTCTAACGACCGTACTGTTATTTCCAAAGTCTTTGAATCCCACCTCAACATCCATATCCTGAAGCATCCTGAATATCACAGTCATTCCGTTGATCATCAGTATGGCTTCCGTTGGTCAAGATCCACTGGCGATATCCTTTCCTATATTACTAATGTCTGGTCATCATCTGTGACAGTTTCTGGAGAGACACTGTAGTAGCCCTCGATATATTAAAAACTATTGGCAGGGTATGGCAGTAGTGTCTCATTTCCAAGCTCTCTTATTTAGGCTTCTCTCTCTCTCTCTCTCTCTCTCTCTCTATTTGTTCCCTAATATTTGGCTTCCTCTCTGGTCGATCTCTGTCTGTAGTTGTTGATGGATCAAATTCTCCCCCTTTTCCTATCAACAGCGGTGTCCCTCAAGGTTCTGCCTAGCCTCCTTTTTATCGACGATTTCTTTTCTCCAACAGATAACCAAACACACACGTGTGCTGACTACTCAATACTGTATACCTCCTCAATCGCTCGATTTGCATCTCATCACGACACAAATAAACTCACACTTGGAAATATGTCAGTGAAGTAGACGGAACCTGGTTAGGTTTAATGCCTCACAAACTCCCTTTCTGCCCATCTCTCTTTCTCTAAAACCCCCTCACAACTCGCCTATCTCTTTTGATGGATCAGCAGTTTTACAAAGTACCTCAGTAAACAGATCTGAAATCACTGTAACATCTATTCTGTCTTGGAAACTTTACATTTCCCAAAAGCTAAGTCTGTCTCTAGAAAATGGGAGTCCTTCTTAGATGCCATAAATTCTTCTCTTCCGATCAGTTGCTCCGTTTATACAAAGGATAGAACCGTTTTGAAATGGGGTACTGTTCATACACTTAGGGAATGTCTGGCCTTACATAGTTACTAAACAGGGTTAAACCAAAAGCAGTTTAGCTTTTCAACTCGTTTAGTCTAACCTCAAACTTGACCCACTTTTCCTGTGTCACAGTGTTGTTTGACTCTCCCTCTTGTGTAGGTATTACTGTAGTTTTTGCTCCCTTGAGCTGGCTATTTGTGTGCCCCCGCAGTTAGCCAGCCCACGTATTAATGTTCAAGCTACTGCGTCGCTGCATCACAGGGATGAGCGGTTTTGATATCTGTTTCATTTACTACACCTCGAAGCTTTGGAAGTCTGTATCGCTTCATGTCTTTCCTGACAACTATGACCTGATCATTTTAAATGGCATGTTTTTTTCATTCCCTCTAAGATTCTTAAATTATTTTTCCATCTTATCTGATTTCATTTTTTTAACTTAACTCCCTTTACAATTTCGTTAAGGCTTGGCCTCACTGATGACTTTTGTCCGCGACTGGAGCCTCCAACATGAAAGGAAAATGAAACCACAATCACCATTACACTAACCAACACTACTACTATTACAGTAATCACCGCACCACTGCCATAAGTACCATCGCCGCCACGACCACCGTCATCCCTGTAGCCATAATAATCATGATCACTGCCATTACCGCTACCACAAAAAAAATAAAATACCAACACCGCAATCACCACTAACATACCAGACATTACTATCACAATCCCAACAAAGCCAACAACTCCACCACTGTCATATCCACCACAGCTGACACCACAACCATCGACCATCATCACAACAGCCAGACCGTAATTCTGTAATTACCATAACCATCACTAGCACGACTGACCATAACCACAACCACGGTCATAACAACAACCCTCATCAAACTACAACTATCACTGCAACTGCAACCACTACTACCATAACCCCCCCCCCACCCAACCATCCTCGGCACAGACAATACTACCAAAACCATTATCACCAAATACTGCCGCTGTTGCTACAACTACGAGAGTCACATTCACAACGAAGCATTACCACCACGACTACCATCACTATCACCACTGCCACCATCACTACCATTTCTACCATTATCATGGCCACCACGACTACAACCACCATTTACATAACAACCATCACAACAACAGCATCATCACCTAACAACCACAACCACTACCAACGCCAGTACTACCAGAACTGCCACAACCATTGTCACCAGTGCTACAACCACTACTACCACTACTATAACCAGTACCAGGCTGTTACCAGACCCCGCCGACTCGAGGTTAAATCGAGGGTGAGAAGCCACCTTTGGGGGTATAGTATTATTAAACAAATTTTCACTCAAAAGGAGCTTACATTTCCCTGCTACTAGAAGTAACGCATCCTTGAGCTTCAGGAGCCTTCAGGAAGGTCGTGGGTAATGACCAGGACGCTTTCACGGTAATTGCTCCCGGAGTAATCATGAATAGGAAATAAGTAACCAGTACCATCCACACTGTCACACCAAACACGACCACCACTAGCATCACCACTAACTCCCATCGCCACTCCCACCATCTCCGGCCCCCTTCAGTGACGTCACCGTTATGATTTATGGAGATATACCAATAAACCAAGTAGCCATGGCTCCCTTGAGACAGCCAGGGAGAGCCAAGAGGCTTTCTTTCACCGGGAGCTAATTAGAGCCGGAGGGAGATTGTCTGTCATCGAGCGGCCAAGACGGCCCCTCCTCACCGGGTCGTTTTCTGTCAACGATATTAATTAGATATTGAGAGATGTAGTCTGTGGCTGCTTACCGGGCCAGCGACGGTCCGACCCACCTGGAGGCTGGGGAGATTTGCTGATTATGGGGAGAGGAGGAGAGAGAGGGGGAGGTTAGATGTTGTGTAGTTGTGGCTGCCTGTGCTTTATGGTCGGCGCCGATCGTGGAGGTTTTGGCTCAGGGTTGTAGATTGTCATGTGGGCCTGTGTTTGTTAGTGGTGGTGTTTCCAGTGGAAGGTAGATGTTGATACTGTGTACGAGAGAGTTGTTGGTTGTATTCGGTAAGTGGCCGGTATTTGAGGGTTTGTGGGCTGCCAGATGTTAGTGATTAGTGTGGTCTTGGTTTTTGGGTCAGCAGTTTCAGATGTTAGCGTTTGGTAGTTGTGGCAGTTATGGTGAAGATGGACATATAACAAAGGAATGCAAAGGAATTCAAACAGCATGAGGCCATTGGATCCCTTCGAGACTGTTTGTCATAGTGGAAGATATCAGAAACTAAGATTAGTGAGGTAAACGTTAGAAGATATACAGTTAATCAAAAGAGAATAACCTGTAGATTGTCATTGTGACTAAGAAGGTGCAAATAATGTTATGTCGTGGGTTAGAAGTGAAATATTCATCAAATCTGTTCTTAAACGTATCTACAGCACTGCTTTCAACCACTCTAACTGGTAAATCATTCCATATGTTAACAATCCTGTTGAAGAAAAAGCATTTTGCCTCATTCAAGGTAAAGCAATTTCCCACGAGTTTGTATCCATTTCCATGAGGGAAAACAGACGAATCAAGTCTTAAGTAACTTGGTGGATCAATATCATCAAAGCCTTTGACAATTTTGGATACCTTTTTTTAGATCGCCTTTTACCTTTTTTTCACTTCTAAGCGAAACAGGTTCAGGTCGTTTAATCGATTTTCGCAGAATTTGCTTCTCAGCCCGGGAATCATTTTGGTAGCTGGACGCTGCACTCCTCCACTCTGTCTTTGTTTAGCTAGGATGACCAAACTCAACAAGATATGAAGTGAATCGTAAAGAGTAAGGATGATTTCCTTGGACTGAAATTCGAAGGTCCTATCAATGAATCCAAGAACATTGTTCGCCATTTTCATTGCTTCTGTGTACTGCATAATTAGTAATAGGTCACCAGAGATTATTACGCCCAAGTCTTTTTCATCTACCTTTTGCAGTTCAACAGACTTAATACTGTAGCTTTCCTTTTCGATTTTACTGCCGATATGTAAAATTCTGCACTTTTCGATATCAAAATTCATTTGCCACTTATGAGCCCAGTCCATCACTTTGTCTATGTCAGTTTGAAGCTGTAGACGTTCAAGTTCATTTCTAGATCTATTTCCCAGTTTTGTACCATCAGCCCATTATCAATATCAGTATACATGGAAAAGAGAACTGGTCCGGAAAATGATCCTTGTGGCACACCACTTGTTACGTTTAACCATTCTCAGGCTTGACTTTAATCACAACTCTTTGTTTACGGCCCAGTCAACCAGTTTCCCATCCAGTGAAGTACAACCCCATTAATGACATTTAGCCTGATGTTTGCGAGTGACCTTTTATGCAGAACCTTGCCGAATGCTTTTCTGGAAATTTAGATAGATGACATCAGCTGTTTTATTTTCATCATACGTGTTGAAAAAAGAATTGAAAAGGACAGAATTTAAGAATAAAGCAACATCAGTATAGTGTTGTGTTGGAGAAGAATCTAGTGCTTTGTTCCTACATATTCGAGGCTTCAGCCACCCAGTTGATTAGGACAACGCTCAGAATTTTGTAGCACAACATTTTGTAGGTAGAAATATGACGTAACCTAGTATTATCAAACACAGCTTCCATGATAATCTCATCAGTCTAGGCACGTATGAAACAGATCTCTTCATAATCAAGAGAATTGTCAACATGTACAAGTTTATGAGCTAATCCACCCTTGGCGAAGCTATATCACTTCAAATAAAGTCTCGTCAAACAAATTCTTGCTCCAAAGGGATTTACATTCTCCGGCAACTGGAAATAGGGTAGCCTTGGGACGAAGGAGACTTTAGAAAGTTCCTGGGTAACATCAGGACTCCTTCATAAAACTGGTCCTGTGGGATGTCTGATGGAGGATATAATGATCGAAAATCCACTATCGAAATATATGAAGAAGAGAATCTTAGAGACGTTATCAGCAACAGCGTGGCTCATGCTAAATAATCGTATAGAGGCAAATAGTAAACCAGATCATATGCTGGTGTCATAGAGGTTCTAGGAAAAGAGGTATCAATATCGGTGAGAAGAGAGTGGTGAGAGTAAGTGGGCTTCGAAAGGAGACTTGTGTGAAGAAATATCAGGAGAGATTGAGTGTAGAGCGGCAAAAGATGAGAGCAAATGAAGCAAGGGGAGTGGGTGAGGAATGGGAGGCATTTAGGGAGACAGTTCTGGCATGTGCGAGAGATACATTTGGCATGCGTAAGGTTGGGGCTGGGCAGGTTTCAAAGGGTAGTGAGCAGTGGGATGAAGAAGTAAAGCTGTTAGTGAAAGAGAAATGGTAGGTGGTTGGGCGATATTTATAGTGATGGAGTACAAATGATTGGGGAATGTATAAGACAAAGCAACAGGGAGTCAAGGGGAAAGTGCAGGGGTTGATAAAGAGGGCATATGAAAGTTGGGGAGTTTAAGAGCCAGTAAAGTTTGGGGAGAATAAGATGTTTTGCAGAGATGTAGATAACGTGTGAAAAAACAAGAGAACAAATACGAACATCGGTGAAGGGGGCAAAAGGGGAAGTGGTAACAGGTAGCGATGAAGTGAGAAGGAGATGGAGTGAGTATTTTGACGGACTGTTGAAAGTGTTTAAAGATAAGACGACAACTGTAGAGTGTTTGGGTCGGGTTGGTTTGAGAAGTAAGAGGGTCATGGAGAGCGGATTGGTAAAGGGAGAAGATATGGTGAAAGCCTTACGAAGGATGAAATGTAACAAGGCGGCTGGAGTGCATTGTATCATTGTTCAACTTATTAAGAAGGGGGCTGACTGCGTTGTGGATTGGTTAGTTGCTATTTTTTAAATATTTATGGATAATTGTGAAGAGTCTGAGGATTGGCGGAATGCATGTATAGTACCACTGTATAAAGGCAAGAGGGATAAAGGTAAGTATTCAAACTGCAGAGCAATAAGTTTGTTTAGTTTACCTGGTAAGTTGTACAAGTTAAATTGTAAGGTGTTGTACTGAGCACCAAATTGAGAAGGAACAGTGTGGTTTCAGAAGTGGTAGAGGATGTGTAGACCAGGTGTCTACTTTATGAAATGTATGTGAGAAATGCTTTGAGAAACAAACTGATTTGGATGTAGCATTTATGGATCTGGAGAAAGCATATGGTAGGGTTGATAGAGATACCTTGTGGAAGGTCTTAAGAAGATACGGTGCGGGAAGTAAGCAGCTGGAAGCAGTAATAAGTTTTTTATCAAGGGTGTAAGGCATTTGTACGAGTAGGAAAAGAGGAGAGTGATTGGTTCCCAGTGAAGGTCGGTCTGCAGCAGGGGTGTGTAATGTCCCCATGGTTGTTTACTTTGCTTAGGGATGGGTGGTTAGGAAGGTAAATGCGAGAGTGTTAGAGTGAGGGGCGAGTATGCAGTCTGTAGGGGATGAGAGGGCCTGGGTAGTGAGTCAGTTGTAGTTTGCTGATGAGACAGCATTATTGGCAAAATTGAGTGTGAAACTGCCAAAGTTCGTGACTGAATTTGGAAGGGTGTGTGACAGGAGGAAGTTGAGAGGAAATATGAATAAAACCAAGGTTATCAAGTTTAACAGAGTTGAGGGACAGGTTAGTTGTTGTGTGGGTTTAAAGGGAGAAAATTTGGAGAGGTGAAATGTTTTAGATACTTGGGAGTGGACATGGTACTGAATAGAACCACGGAAGCAGAAGTGATTCATAGGGTGGGTGAGGGGGAGAGGGCTCTGGGAGCGATGAAGAATGTGTGGAAAGAGAGATCTTTATTTGGGAGGGCAAAAATGGGTATGTATGAAAGGATGGTCGTCCCAACAATTATATTTGGATGCGAGGCATGGGCTATATATAAGACTATGAAGAGGAGAGTGGGTGTGTTGGAAATGAAATGTATGAGGACAACATTCGGTGCGAGGTGGTTTGATCGAATAAGTAATAAATGGGTAAGAGAGATATGTGGTAATAAAACGAGTGTGGTTGAGAGAGCAGAAGAGGGTATGTTGAAATGGTTTGGACATATGGAGAAAACGAGCGTGGAGAAGTTGACAAAGAGGATGTATGTGTCAGAAGTGGAGGGAACAAGGAAAAACGGGAGGCCAAATTGGAGGTGGAAGGATGGAGTGAAACGGATTTGGAGCGATCGGGGCCGGAACATGCAGGAGGGTAAAAGGCGTGCACGGAATAGAGTGAAATGGAACGATGTGTTATAGTGGGGTTGACGTGCTGTCATGTACTGAACCAGGGTAAGGGAAGCGTAAGGGGTAAATCATGGAAGGGTCTGTGGGGCTTGGTTGTGGACAGGGAACTGTAGTTTCGGTGCATTACACATGACAGCTAGAAAATGGATGTGAGTGGATGCGGCCATTTCTTCGTCTGTTCCTGACGCTGTCTCGGTAACGCGGGAAACGGCAGTCAAGTATAAAAGGAGAGAGAGAGAGAGAGAGAGAGAGAGAGAGAGAGAGAGAGAGACACACACACACACACACACATATATATATATATGAGTGTGAACGAATGTGGCCATTTCATCTGTCTCCTGGCGCTACCTTGCCGGCGCGGGGGTTG